>VNJO01001067.1:0-95888 GCA_008042535.1 Drosophila tani | reverse complement strand
TAGAAACCGACAGACGGACAGACGGACAGACGGACAGACGGACAGACGGACAGACAGACGGACATGGCTAGATCGACTCGGCTGGTGATGCTGATCAAGAATATATATACTTTATGGGGTCGGAGATGCCTCCTTCACTGCGTTGCAAACATCTGGTCAAAATTATAATACCCTCTGCAAGGGTATAAAAACCTTGACAATGATTAACTGAATTAAACATGGAGTTAAGTATATTGGAAGTTTTTATTTGAATTATTGACACCAAATGTCAAGGTAAAATATATTTACTATTTAAAAAAAAAAAAAAAAATTCCAATCTGTCTGTAAGTATTTCGCCATCATTGAATATTTCCTAGGTTTGTGTTCTTCTTACACATAGCTTCAAAAAAAATTGCCCATTATATTTCCCAATAACTCCCATCGGCAGACTGAGTAGACTTTATTACAGCGGCGACCCATGACGAACCCAAACTGAGGTAAAAGTGAAGTCATGTGCGAGCCGTTTGGGAGCCGAAAAGTAAAAGCCAAAACGAGAGTGAAGTGATGGCAAGCACAGCGCCAAACAAGCTGGTCGTGATTCGCATTTAGCCATGGCCATCAACCAGCAACCAGCAACCGGCGAGCAACAGGAGGAGCCGGAAACTGGCTCAGGTTGTGACCCGATGCGGAAGTTGCTCTGGTGAGCCGACAATCAATCAATATCGATCCGTCATTATTTATGCACGACTCGGGTATATGGTGTAACGTCTGCCTTTTGTTTCCTTTATCACAACATCTTAATGACAAGCCCCAATATTTTGCCATTTCTTTTTATTTCTCTATTTTCGCAGTCATTAAAGTGCCACAAAAGAAACATTTTCGGCAGTTCCCCGAAAAAGGCCGATAATCCGTGTTTATTTCTCTATTTATGTAAGCTCGAGGCACAAAATTGTTGCACCAGCAACAGCATCAGCGATTACAGCCGGAGGCGTGGCAACAACATCGCCAATCAGTGGCAACAACAGCGATAACATGGGCAGCCACAACAACCAGCATTTCCAACAGCTGCAACATCTGCAACATCTACAACATCGACGACTATCAAGCGAAACACCAGCGCCGATGGAGAGTGGTCAATGGCAATGGCAAAGGCAGATCAAAGACACTCTGCCATTGATCACTCTGAAAAACATTTGCCTTAAATTTAAGGAAAATAAGAAAGGAAGCTAAGTTCGAGAAGTCGAATTTATATGCCTTTAAAGTTTGTAACTGGATCGATTCTAAACAAATATATAAATATATAATATATATATATATTTTATCATACTGGAGTGTTTGAAATATTTATGAATAAAACCACCGAACTTTTGCTGATATGTCTGTCTTCTCATCTATATCTATATGAATCAGATTTTAATCAAATCTAAGACATTATTTTTAAACGTAAAAAATAACTATGTCTCAAATAATTTGCGTATACGTTAAAAATACCAAAGGTTTGTAAATTTTCATTACATTTACCAATAAATTTTACATTTACATTCTTATATTTCCCTACACAAAGAGAATTTGTTGAGTAAAATGGACTAAATAAATCAGAAAATGTGTACTCAAATAATTTCCAAGCCCATTCTTACTTTGAGATGATTTTTACTCATTTTGAGTAAACATTTTAAGAATACAAAATACCTATTGTGAGCACTTGATTACGTTTTTGAGAACTTTTATGCTCAACGAAAAAACAAAGTGTTAACGAATCATTGTCAATTTATTAAAACTGAGTACAAAAAGATCTTACAATTGAGAGAGGATCAGGCATTGCCGGATGTAAATGGCATTGCTTCTGTAACTTAATATGTTTAATTTAAATGGATATAAATACAATATAAATGTATATATATAATGTCTTTAGCTTAGAATTTTAGGCAAATCCGTACTCAAGATGAGAGGAGTACAAATTTGAGAACGCGGCTTCTCACAATGCCACAATTCTCTCTGTGTATGTAACTATATACTACTAGCGATAGAGAGAAGACTTTCAGTAATTATAATTATTGATTATAATCAATAATTCAAATATCCTGAAAGGCTGCATGTACATTGCAGGCAAAGAGTGCAAAAGAGAGCCAGAGAGAAAATGAGAGATGGGACAGACGATTGCTCTCGAATTTATAGAGAGAGTGCAAAAGAAAAGCGAGAAATTAAGTGGTTCTTTCAAATCTATTCGATCAATTTCCTTTAAAGACAGAGGGGGTCCTCTAGCGAGCTCTGATTTCTATAACCCCCACACCTTTTATTTATTTTTTTTTCTTCATATCTCATTTGTTTATTCCCAGTGTAACTTCAGAAAATGTACGACAACAAAGTCAGGTAAATACACAACGGCAACACTCACAGCGCGGCCAGGTAAAGAGCCTCGGCCTCGGCGCCGGTCAAGCGCCAATTGAGATGTGACAGGTTGTCTGGTCAGGCTTTACCTGGCTACCTGCAGCGGCCGACCACCTTTCTTAGCTTCTCGTTTTCCCCCCGGTGAATCCCCCAAACTGGCCGGACGAAAGGTCATCCAAATGAAAAGCCTGGATTAGGAAAAGAGGTGAATTGCCTGTCACGATTATGCGATTGTATCCACGAAGTATAGCCCCTTTAATCTCTTAAGTTTTCATTTACCATGTCTGCTTATACAATTGTATTTATTTATTTTTTCTCCGAAGAAATGGAAAAAAGTGCAGGATCGTTATGGAGTCTACCAAGTGAGCAACGGTTATTCAGATTTGTTTTCCTTGACAGGGACAGTGATGAATGTACCCGAGCTGCGTAAATATTCTGGGTCAGGAGGCATGCCTAGATTTGCCAAAAAACTCAGCGGGTATTTAATTAATATGTAAATTAATTTATGTTTTGCATGTTTAAGCCATCTTAAAATTATAGAATTTAGTTCATTACTATGAAAATAATAAGTAGTAGGATTATAAAGCAAAAGATTTGAACTCTAGAGGTAACATGCTTTCGTTTTCTTTAGGAAATATGCCATTTTTTAATTTATTTTTATTTCATGTTTCTCTTAAACCCCATTTAATGTGACAGATACTGTTGAACTATGAAAACACCAGCAATAAGCTCTCTTGAAAACCTGTGGAAATTATTTAATTATAAGCAGGAGCCGCAACTTTTCCCATAGAGAAATAACCTCAAATCCGATCGGTCAGTATTCAGATTTGTGTGTGATGTGATGCCTGATTAAATTGCTTTCGAAGCCGCTTAACTAGGAATCAAACTCCACACAAATGTTATATAAATTGTACAATTTCCGATAACTGTTACCCAGTATGATCTGCGGCTAATCGCCTTATGTGTGGCATCGAAATGCGTTCGAAAGTTACTCAAAGTTGGAGTTGGAGTTGGGAATTTGAGTTCGAGTTCAAAATTATTTGTTTGTCGTCATTGTGCTGAGCTATTGGGACGAGCTGGGGCTTATTTATTAACGATGAGGCTTCGGGTTTCACTTTCGAGCCATACAATTATCCGATAAAGGCGGAGAAGAAACGAAACCCACAAATATAAATTTGTTTATAAATGTCGCACAATATTTATTTGTTGACGCCGTCATCGATTTGGCCCCCCCAATTGTTCCGGCGTGTTTGGGGCTCCCCAAATTTATGAGGCTTATGACAATTTGGCTTTTGGACCGGGCCAAAAGGTGAAGGGTTGACAATGGGCCATAGAATCGAAATTGGCTGGAAGTGTAACAAAAGATAAAAAGACGAGACCGAGATCGAGACCTGGACTAAGCGATTCCAATTCGAAAGCGAGCAGCCGGCAGAAATTTATGCATAATTTCTGTGACAAATGGACGGGCGGCATGGAAAGTGTGAAAAGTGCAGTTGGGCCATTGATAATTATCATAATTGTGCGGGGAAAAATGGTGGAAAACGGGAAATGAGTGGAGCGATGAGTTCGGCAATGGATACAGATTTTGATGGTGACAAAAGACCTCCAAAAAAGCAAGTATTGTGCGAGTCTAGTATTGTTCAAGTACAACACAACTATGGTAATTTTCATTCTTAGACAGACATGACAAAGTCACTGATTTGTTGCGGTTGCCGTCTCTCATTTGCTGGCTCTTATTTTCCCAGTTTTTGGGTTGCCGCCGAGCGCTGCCTGATTATATGGTACGTGCTATGGTACCAGATACAAGATACAAGACACCAAGATGCACAACTGCCAGCCGCAAGCCATGCAAGGGGAGGGCCACGGATATGTGGCATCTCGAATGCTCTACACAGAGTTCTCTTCAAGAAGCTGTAACTTTTATTTGGATATCTTAAATATTTCTTTGAGTAAAACGAAGACCCATCTTCTAGCTAATATATATAAGTTTTTCCTCAATTTATTGAACACTTCTTCCTTGTGTTTACCTCAAGCTCTTCAGCTTTATCTGCCATAGTTCTCCAGCAAATAATGGGACTCGCAACCAGGTTGACACACCATCAACGGCAACATGATGATCATGGCTGCGTCGGGCTCCATCTTCCGATCTTCTCCTGCATCTTCTGTAGTTTCTGTACTTTTTTAAGTGGCCTACCTAGGCAACCGCCAACCACCGGCAATTATGATCCGCTAGCTGGGAATTGCCTCCAAGCCATGTCAACGCCTAGGACCAACCGGGATTCCACCACTAGAGGAGTTCTGGCTTGGGAAAACTGGGAAAAGAGCCATCTCCCTCCACTTATGCAAAATGAACCGGCGAGAGATTTACATTTAATAAATGTAAAAGTGAAAATGCAGCTGGTGCAAATTATGAAATTAGTATTATGTGAAACGGAGTTAAAAGTGTGATTAAACTGGAGCTGCGTGCACGGTGTGGGTACGGCCATATGAGGCGTAAAAAATACTCGTACACCTGCCCGCCGCATAATAAGTCGACGGCAAAGACAATGAAAGTCAACCAAGTGCCCCGAAGCCAACACAGTGTGTGTGTGGGGCAATTAATATCATTTCAGCTTGGATGCGGGAGCCACTGGCACAGAGGCTGCTCAGGTGTCCAAGTGAGCAGTCGCCAAAGGGGTTAGACCCTTCGGTGCTCAGCGTTGAAGAGCAAGGTTAGCCGGAAGATCCACTATTTTGTGGATTTCTGTAAACGTTTTAAATATATTACAGCTATCTTACAGCTACACAGAGAGCATTTTTAAGTAAAATTGATTTAAAATTAGAAAATACGTACTCAAATAACGACCGAGTACAGAGTACAGACGTACTTAATGTAGAGATAAAGTCTAAGTAAGGAAAAGAATACTTTAACAAAAACTTTTTTAAAAATCCGTTCTCAAAATGAGATTTGAAATTGAGATTTGAGAATACGACCGAGTTCAGAGTACAGACGTACTCAATTTAGAGATAGAACCATTTAAATTCAAGAATATTTGTTCTCAATTTTGACGTACTCAATTTAGAGATAAAACCACTTATATTCAAGATTATTTGTTCTCAATTTTGGTGTGAGTACTTTTGTATTCATATTGATTTGTTTGGTGTCTAAGTACAGAAAAAATACTTAATCAAAAACTTTTTTTTTAATTCCGTTCTCAAAATGAGATTTGAGAACGCGTATTCTCAATTTCCGGATGCCATAATTCTGTCAGTGTACTTGCTTGGTTTAATGCTGTTCAATTGCACTTGTCACCATAAAATTGAGAATTTCTCTGCACCTGCTAAGCCTAGCCCAGCATACCCCCTGCTACCCTCGGCGACGACAAGTGCAGCGACAAAAGAGCAAATATCAGCGAAGGCACTTAGAATAGCAGTTGGCGTGGAAGTTGAGGTTGTGGCAGCTGGGGCAGGGAGAAAAAGAAAGTCATCCGGCTGAATGCACATGAAGACATTGCCTTGTTGTCACCAACCGCCCCCGCCGCAGAAACCGCAAGCGCAGTCAAGTTTGTTGCCCAAGTCTTTTGTTCTGCCAGCTGAGGGAAGCGAAACCAAGACTCGGCTCATGCCCTAATCACAGTTTCAGTTTCAGTCATTCGTAATTGAGGAAATTTCCTTGGCCCAGCACAGCAGCCGCGGGGCATTGCCCAAAGCTCTTTTCTGAATTTTAATATATATAAAATGTGAAGCCCACGAGGCCATAAAATATAAGAGCCATATTCGAGTATATATATATGTACATATGTGCATCTATAAGTATAAAAGAAAATGAACTGCTTGGCCAATTAATAGACCATGAACAGTTTGCTAGACGAAGGAAAATAGCGAGCCACAAAATCAAGCTTCTTACTTATCAAGTAAGACCCATAAGAGAAGTGAAAAAATTAAAAAAAAATCAAGCTAAGCACCTAATTGAGAAATATACATTAACTAAATTTCTATTTTTGGCCAGAATTATCATATCTTAATTAATAATGGCACTGGAATAGATATTTTGGCAACCTCCGATGCTGCTAACCAAAGCGTAATATGCTAATATTATTTTACGATCTGATTTTATGCAAAACCCTTACTTAACATCGTGTTTTTACATCATTTTCATCACCATTTCCACTCACCTTAGAGACTACTTAATGTGTTTTTGTCGTATTCCTTCTTGATGACTCTCAACTGCCAAACACAATTTGAATTCCGCTTTAATCTTTGTTTTCAATTAACTTTTGTTGCTGATTTGCTGCCAATTATGACTGATGTAGAGGAACAGGAAAAAACAGGAAACAAAAACACTGAATATAGAGAATATATGGGTGTCCAGGATCAGGGATGAGCCGGGATCTGGGAACCACTGGGAACCACTGGGAACCGAGGACCATTAATCATGGGGAAAATGCACACGAATCGCGACGATACGGGGGTTCGGCGAACGCGACGCCGACGATCCGGGATCCGGCAAACACGATTTCCAGTTACAACGTTGGCAACGGAATGATTTGGCCGAATCTGCAGCGGCCCCAACGAAGCCCGAAATTGTCGGAAGAGCGAAGGCAAGGCCGGCAAGGCAAACAGAGAGTCGTGCAGAGCCGAAGAAAGCCCGGAGAGAGGCTTTCTCTGGCTGCTCCGATGGCGGCTCCGAAGCGAGATGAGAGAAAAAGAGAGCCACTTTGAATACGAATACCCTACATCAGAGCTGAAACTGCCGGCTGCCAATCGCTTTCGGCTTCTGTGCGCCGTTCCTCACATCAATTTCCCAGGCTTTTAGGACCAGCTCTCGCACTCAACTTGGCCTTTTAAGCTCTCATGTTCAAGTGTTAAAAAGTACACTCATAAATACCTTTTTTTATAATTAAGATAAATCGCACTAAATCTAAGAACACTTCTGAAATTAGGAAAAGGTTTCTATGGACTTAAGGCAGGGTACCTTTAAATGCAGGAAAGGCCCATGAATACATTTTTATAAATACATTTTCTATAAGCTCTTCAAAATTGCAAAAAAGGGATTGTGAAAATCCGTTTTTTTTTTAGCTTTCTATCAAAATGTAAGTATACTTAGATGTCCCCCTTAAGTCATATTTTCACTTTGATTATGGAACAAATAATTAATATTTTCTTAAATAATTGTGTTCCCCATTAAATAAATCAAATGAAACTAAATGTAACCCTTTTAAAATCGAAAATATTAGCAAATCGTGTAATATGTGAATAATTTGTGTCATTCAATTGAAAATATTAAAGCTTTTGCACAAAGTTATATTAACCAATCAACCATCATACCTATTTGATTTATTAATCTTTGCATCGTCTAGGCGAACAAATAACCTAAGGAATATTAAATGCAAACTTGAGAGTTCAAAAAAGCATTTCTACTACAACGCTATACTACTCTGAAATAATCTATCACATAATATAAATGTAATAACTAACACACACAAATTTAAAACTAGTTTAATGGAACACTTTAAAAATAGTTAAAACAAACAAACACATTATACTGTACAATGAATTGTTAATCACAACATTTTTTTTTTAGGTTATTAAAGTTTTTCATTTTGTTTTCTATAATTTTAAAACGTAAATTAATATTAGGTACCAATTTTTGAAAATTAATTAACGCAGTATAGTGACTAGTGCATTAAATTCCGAATATTGTAGCACTAGGAAGTAAACAATAATAAAGATAAAGATAAAATGTTAAAGCCAAAATATATTTTTATATTGTTATCGTGGTTTATTTCGTGGATTTCTCCTTTTAGATTTTACTTGTAATCGTAGTGTGACCATAGTCTTGCTTTTTACTTTATTTTAATTTCATTTAATCTCGGCGGAATCTTAACATAATTTGCTAAATGCTTTACAAATTGCTATATGCTAAATGCTTTACACTATGAAAAGTACTTCTTCAATCAAAGCTAACAATATAAACTCAATATTTGTGATCTTGGAAGGGATTGTTTAAAGAAAACATTGGTTATCCCAAAGCTGCCTAATGAATTATAGACGAATGGACACTTTAGGGTGCTGTCCTTTCTCTGGTGGGGAAAATTACAAAAACACTTGGTTGATTTCAACTCTTCACTGCTTGAATCAGAAAAAAATAACCAAATAGGCGTTTTTCCGACCAATTTAATTATGAGGATTATGGCGACTGTTCACACCTTTACAGATAAAATCAACTGTTTTGGCTTTCGGGGGTTTGGGTGCCCAGACTGCCGTAGGATGCCAAAAACCATTTTAAATATATCCCATTCACATGCAAGACGACTGCCACAATACTTCTGTCAAGTTGATGAGTTGCATTACTGCATTTTACTCTTGCATAACATAACAGAGTGTGTTCACTTTCAAAAAAATATTAACAAAAACCAGGTGGCCCAGGCGAAGTGGTTGGACCGCCCGCCTACGTTGCCACGAAATTGGGCATAGACTGGACGCACTGCGTCCACCTCGGTGGGCTTTTAAGCAGAGCCACCTCCGAGATGTGTGAACAGATTGGGCTAAGAGGAAGCCCGAAGGCAATATCATCTCGACGGCTAATTACCGCGCTGCAATTAATTTGTGGCTTTTAATTAAAGCCAAGGAAAACAAAGCGAAGAGCGAGTGGCTGGTGGCTGGTGGCTAAAGATAAAGATGAGTTCACCCGGGTAAGAGAATCTAATGACTGAGCGGAGCAAATTTATGTTTTGCTTTTTGAAAATTGAAATTGATTTTTCTGATTTTTTTCCTGTTTTTTTTTCTGTTTTTTTGCGTCTTGTAGTTGTGTGTTTTTTTTGTTCGTTGATTTCTTGGCCAGATCATTAGCCGTTGAGAATCTGTACAATCTGCACTATAAATTCAGAGGTTTCTGGGGAAGAAGACATCACAAACCATTGGATCTCAGCTTCGAGTAGAATCCGCAATCTAACAATCTCAACTCCCAGAATGAAGGTAGGCGCCGACAGGAAGGACTCAAAAGGACTCAATTTAATCAATTCCCTTTCAGGTCTTTGTCTGCTTCTTGGCTTCCCTGGCCCTGGTCAGTGCCGGTGGCTTCCGAGGCGGTGCTGGTGGCGGCGGCGGTGGCTATCTGCCGGGAGGAGGACGTGGTGGCGGCGGGGGCGGCGGCTTTGGAGGCCGCCCTGCCATCGGAGCTGGTCTGATTTCCCACGTCTCGCAGTCGCAGGGCAACACCAAGGTCCACATTGGCGGTGGTGGAGCAGCTGGTGGTGCCGGAGCCTACGGCGGTGGTGCTGCCTCCTATGGTGGTGGTGCTGGAGCCTATGGAGGCGGTGGACGCGGTGCCGGCGGCTGGCAGGGAGCTGGTGGCGCTGGAGGAGCCGGCGGCTGGCAGGGAGCTGGTCGTGGAGCTGGAGGAGCCGGTGGCTGGCAAGGAGCTGGTGGTGCTGGCGGAGCTGGTGGCTGGCAAGGAGGAGCTGGTGGTGCCGGTGGCAATGCCTGGGGTAACCCCGCCGAGTTTGACTACACAGTGAACCATGCTTCCGGCGCTGGCGGTGCCGGTGGCGCCTATGGCGGAGCTCGAGGCGGCGGTGCCGGTGGCGCCTATGGCGGTGGCTCCCGAGGCGGTGCTGGCTGGTGGAACGATTAAGCGCACGAATCTGTAATGAAATACCTGCAAAACGAATCTGATCAATAAAATACGACAAATAACAACTCAAAGAAACTATAAGCGGGCTTACAAAGCGGGTTCTCTTGTTTCCACAGGAAAGGGAAATGCTTTTTAAGTTCCATTAAATGAGCTTGGCTTATTAAGAAGAGAGGATAAACTGCCTGCATAATGACCCAAGCAGATATATAACTCAGGCAGCTGCCACTTAAAGACCAATTAGACCAACGATATAGACCTAATATTTGCTCAAATCAAACAGAGACGACATTTTCAATTAGTTATTTATGTATATTATATTTATATTATATTATTTTATATTTAATGTATATTTGTAACAAATTGGTGGCTTTCGGGCTTTTGTTTCTGATGGTTTGGGATCATTACTTCTTGCTTGCCGATCCAGCTCCTGCTGCAGCCGCCATCTCCTCGTCCTCGTCTTCATCCAATGTCAAGTCAATAGTTCGCACCGGCATGCATCTTTTGCGCTCAGCCCTCGGATTTTCCTTCTTTATGTGAGCGAGGCAAGAATTTAGCCTTTTAACCTCCCCTTTATGCCCCTTCTTTAGCTTGTGGACTTCCTTGGCCAAGTGGTCGAGCGAACGGTTTAATTCGGCAACATCACTCTGGCTCTTTTCCAGAAGTGCGCGAATTTCCAGAAGTAGTTTCCTATTCGACTGGTCCATGTTTTCTTGGCTTTACCTCTTACCTTGCTTGATTTACCTCTTCCGCTGTAATGGCGGGTTAACAATAAACAAATAATTTAAAAAAAATTAACTAAATACTGGCTATTGCTTACTTTAAAACTTGGCTTCAGCTTCAGGAATTTTTGTTTAAATTTGAGCTCTTATTACAGACACTTTACAGAAGTTTCTCGTAACTTACTTTTCAATCAGCGCCTACTTCTCAGTCGAACTGTTTCTCAGCCAGCTTTTTATCGAAATCATCAGTTTTTTTTTCTCCGTTATCGACACGGGTTCCATTTGCTCTATTTTATCGACATAAGATTAGCAATAAGGTTTATAATTGTTGACAATAAACAAGAAAGGAAGCCAACTTCGGTAGGCCGAAGTTTGTATACCCTTGCAATTGGATCTTTGAAAATCTATCCATTTTGGCAAAATTAAGAAAAAATATCGAAGTTTGTACATTTTGATATTTACCTACTTATTTTACATTTTAAATGTAGAATTTTACATTTTCATATAAATCAACCGATCGTTTCGATGGCAGCTATATGATAAAGTTGTCCGATCTTAAATTCTAAAATCTTAAAAAACCGGTATATTTTCAAATTTATAGAAATCAAATAAAAACACCTCTTAACGAGGCGATGGAACCTTCAACTTCAAAAGTTTCTGATATCAAATTTTTTGACGACTAATAGTAACGTTAACAAAAATAAATTACAAATAATTCAAAAAATAATAATAAATAATAAAAAAATTTAAATTAAGTCAATTTTATTTTATTTATACATTTAAATAATTTTCTTGTTTATATTTAGCAATTTCTTATTTCTTATTGTGAATGGTTTTGTGTTAACATTTATTAAGCTAAGTGTAGATTTTGAAGTTAACTTAATAATTTGTTAGTTTCCCTAATTATTGGTAATCTTCATAACATTTTGTTGTGGTGAAATGTGAGATCATCACTTTTATCTTACCTCAGTCTTCTTGCTTAATATATTAACTTCTCTAATTCTTTATTTAATAAGCTAAGTAAGTTAACTTTGTCTCTTTTAGCTATGACCTCTTCAACAAAGATCAGTATCATCTTCAGCTCAAAGATCTTTAGAGACTTATCATAAATATTTGTTCTATGTTCGATGTTTTGAACCCTTTCAGATTAATATTTTTTTAATATAAATTAATATATAGGGTCAAAAGTTCGCATTAAAAACATGTTCATACTTCAGCTTGACTTTTCCAAAGTTTCTGATCGAATAACTAAATTAATTAACTTTTTTTCAGCTTTTAAGTCTAGCTTCAGTGGTTTGGAACCAAACTAAACTTATTTTAAGCTAGTCAAACGTCTTTTTTATGTTTTTCCTGAACCATTCGACTGACAAGCTTAAATAACTAAACTTAAACAGAAAAGCAATATTTAGGAGATGTTTAAATTAGGCTACTTCCCTTTGAAAACAGTTTTGTAGCACAGCTGCAATATAATAATTTTATTGAATTGGCCAAAACTTCTTAAATTTGTACTGGATTTGCAAATATTTGACCTTAACTCTTTAAGGACAAAGTTATTCTTAGATCTGTTTACTCAAAATAATTTAAAACTTTTTTTTTATATTTTTAAAAAGTAAATTATCTAAATATAAATGTTATTTTTACTTTCAGTGCTTATATCTTCATTAATAAAGCTCTGACCATAAAGAGCCGTATGTTGTCGGACACGTGTATACATTGGCTTTTGAATTATACTAATTGAAATATGTTGGACTTACGGTTTTCGATATTTTTAACGCAATATAAAAATCTTGTTTTTCGCGAGTATCTGCCAAATGGTTCTTTGGAAATTTTTTTTAATGAGTTCAACGTGTTCAGCAACTCAAAATTAGGCGGATAAAGTGGGTCTTAACGATTATATATATATAAAAAAATTATAAATTTGTAAACAAGTGTAATTTCCGATTTACTTGGTAATTTTAAAGGTGAGTTTTGTTTAAAAAATATTATAATATTTTGCATTACTGATAGAAGCCAAGCAAGAGATTGATTTTCCATTTTCAACGCCAGGTGTCGCTGCTCCGCAAGTTCGTTGCCTAAGTCTTTCGTTTACGGAAAGCTTCTGACGAAAACCTGTTTCCCCTCTGGCACTTTACGCCCTGCCCTTGCGAGGGAATTGTTGAAGTTCAAGGGCATTGCAAGTCGCTGCCACAGAAAGCGAAAGCTGAAGTGAAAAAAAAATTAAGAGAAAAAAGTGAGAAACGATGGTAAAAGGAGGCTTTATTCGAGTATATAATTGGTTTGCATCAGAAGTTAAGGAAAGGAAGGTCAACACTTGGCACCTACAAACATGAAGTTAAAGTTGGATATCATTGATTTATATGAAAATTCGTTCCTTTTCTCATCAGTTTGCTTTGTTTTGTTTTATTTTCAGATCCATCGATTGTTCATATTTATTTTAGCTCCGCTTGGTTTTGCCTTACTTCCGCTGGCTTTGAATCCGATTCCGCTGATTTTCTTTGTCTGCCTTTGTCTCTGCGCATTCGATAATTATTAAGTTGCGGCGTCAACGAGTCTCGGCCCGAACTTGGCCATGTGCGTTTGGAATTGTCTTCGGTTTTTGGTGTTGGGTTACCAGGGATTGCCTTTGACAAACGGAATTACGATTCGCATGTTTGTTTACCAACAAGCAAGGCGGGAAATATATGCTTTATTTACATACATCTGGGCAAATGATGTGTTAACTTGTTTAAGTTTTTGCATTTGCGCAAACTTGTTTTCGGTCGTGCTTTATCTTTACCGAAATACTTGATGCACATCACACAGAGATTATCTCTGCGGAATGTCTTTGAGTTGGAAATTCATTTGAATTTATTGGAGATTAGTTTGGTCAATGAAGCTTCAGTAGAAAATGCTTGCAGGCAGCCAGAAATGATTGAAACACTTTAGATTCTGAACAACTTGGGAATTTCATGTAGAGGGTGGTACATCAGGAGTACTTCCTGAAATATTTTATCAGGGACAAGAATAAATAGACATAAGGCTTAGGAAATAAGGTACATCTTTTCCCTTTTTATATTTATATTTTTTCTAATTTATATTGATTATTCTTTAAGCACATATTCCCAGCGGGCTTGTTTCATCCTCTCACGATCACTAAGCCGCTTTCAGTGATTGATGAAAGAATGCCATCCATTACCCTGCAATTAACTATCGATGTTTTACGACTTTCGGTTGAGCCAGTGTAATTAGTTTATATTTATATGAGCCAGGCTGCCATCAATTTACCCGTTTGCTACGAGCACTGGGAGCAACTGCATCTGCATCTGAGTAAATTAAATATATAGTATAATGTATGGCAACCATAAAAAACCATAAAAAAGGCGAGTGGAGATTGCTAATTCGCGGGGATTTGAATTTATATTAGTTATTAGCCACACATATGGCCACACAATTTATGAGTGTCATCAATTTCATCCGCAATGCCCTCACAGCTGCAATGACTCTACCCTAAAGTTCTGCCCCAACCCTTGCGTTCATAATTTCCCTTCACTTTTCAGTTTAAGTTTGGGTTGAGGTTTCGGTTTCAACTTTTATGTAAAACTCCTCTGTAGTGTTTACTATTGCACTGGTAATTCCATTTGGGTACATACCTCGCAATTAAGTATGTTAATTCTGTTGTTTTTTAATGGAAGCCTTCAGCCGTCCGAAGGCGAGACTATGGGAAATACTCGCAGTTTGGTGGCTTTGATTATTACAGCCCCGTAACGCTGCCTCCATTGTGTGCCAGATATATGTACATATTCGCCTGTATTTAGGCATGTTTCTGGCTCGCATTCGTATCTAAACATCTGAACATTCAACAATAGGCTCGGGGCGAGCTTTGATGATCTTCTGAGACACTAAACGGGGATCTGACCTGGTCTCGGAGTGGGCTAATGAGGAAATCAGATAAACGGAGTTGGAATAATTTAATTAAGTAACATAGAACTCAGCTTCATCGATGGTAGATGCGGAAATTAAGTCAGAACTAATCAAGTATCATTTATGATGGAAAATCATGCATGATTTTGAGTACAGACGTACTCAATTTAGAGATAAAACCATTTCAATTCAAGAATATTTGTTCTCAATTTTGGTGTAAGGATTTTTGTATTCATTTTGATTTTTTATGGTTTTTAAATGAGGAAAAATACTATGCTTACCCTTGCAGAGCTTCAGAAAGAATTAAATTCTACAAAAACCTTTAAGAACATTGGCCATATTTCCCAACACAAAATTGTGGCCAGATTATGAATATTTATTGGCCGAGGAACGAGTATGTAAATGCCAAACACTCGGCCGAAACTGAAACTGTCTTCTTTTTCTCTTTTTGTTTCGCATAAATTCAATTCAGATGTCTCAGGCGTGTGCTCGCTGAAGGAGCGAGAGTGCATTGAACCCCGCCGTTGGCGTACCATAAATGGTATTTAAATGCTTATATTTGTCTTTCGGGTTAGTACCGACTCTAGTACTAGAGGGCTCACGCAAATTCCCAGGCAATCTGCCATATCCGCCGACTCAGAGCCGACTTAGAGCCAAGCCTAGCTGAGCGGCTATGCATACACAAGTAATATATGCCAAACTGAAGCATAGAAATAGAATCACATCGAGTTCCCGTTCTCGCCAACCAGTTTCATGTATTAATAAGCGATGATGTGGGATGTGCCGTAGATAATATACAGAAGATATAGGTTTTTCGTATTCCAATTTCCTAAACTAAACGCTTAAATGGAGTCGTAGACACAATTAGGTAAACGTTACAAAGTTTGTGTAAATAATATATATATATTTATATATATAATATATATATAATATATATAATATAATTAAATAGTGTAAATATAAAACATTATTAACAATCACTATTTGGTACAATAAATGCTGATGTTTATAGGAAATAGTTCTTAAAGAAGTCGAATACCTTTTTAAGAATCACAATGTGTCAATACTTTACAATACTTTTATGCCTGTTTAACTTAAAAAAAAAAAAGTAAAATAAGGAGAGCCCACAGGAATTGGACTACTTAATAAAGGATGGTAAGTAGTCTCTCCAAAAACATGGGAGACATTAAAAAAAACTACAAAACCTAAGCAATAAGTAAGATAAAAAATAAGACTTTTTGTAAATTCTTTTTATGAAATATAAATGTTAATGGTTTTCCCAAAAATGCAAAAAATAAAAAAAAACACTTTGAAATCGAATAAAAAAAAGAATTAAAGTCTTAAAAGAAAAAAGTGTTTAGTTTCTTTTCGGCACATTCATAAAGTATGTGTCTTCTAACTATACGAGTATATTAGCTTAACTCAATGTATGTGAACTGGCCCCAGAGCGACTTGTCAATAGTTCTTGACTCGTCCAAAGCAGGGCCTCTTCCTGCTTCAGTTCTCCCCCTGAGCACCGACCCTGGGCCTTCTGACAAAACTCACGAGTCTTGAGCCTGAGGCCCATTAATCAGTTTGGCACTTCTGCTGCTGCTCACTTTTTGGCCAAAAGTCTCTGTCTCTGCTGACTGGCTGCCAAAACATTGATATAAATGTTGATTGCTGGGCCATTGTGGTCAGCCGCTGCTGGCAGCGGTGATTAAATGCCTTTAATTTGTTTGACTTTCGGGTATTGGCACAGTGGGGCAAGAGGATTATATCCTTATTAATTATTAATTATTAAATATTTTACCTTTCTGTATTCTAGTTAAATATAATGCCTTAAAGGAAGTTAAAGGTAATTATTTTAAATAAGTTTTCAATAAATATTTGTTAGTTTGTTGATGTTATACCTATTCTTGGTATTTTTGTGGTAAGGTATTTCTTGGTAAGGTATTTTAGTGGTCTTGGATATACTTTGACATAAAAACTATATCTTAGGCATTACTTCGGGTCTTATCAGTTATTGCCCTACTGAATTGCATTGTATTTGACTTTCTGTCACAATCTCGGTACCCAAAATCTGTGTACCATTCCCATCACTCTCTAGCCCAGGCACTGTTACTACATCAGACATACTCGTACATATATTTCCCAATCTGATTTGCCTTGATATATTTTAGCACCTTAACCCATCCCACTGTGCGGACTTGAGGAGACAAGTTGAGGAGTCGACGACGAGCCGGGTTTGGAAGTAAGCCGCGCATGCGCACAGATTAGCATAGGCAAACAAAAGAACCGCCCCACCGGCGAGCATAACCGAATGTGGGTTATTATGAAATAGCAGCCGGTTACACTGGCAGAAAAAAACCGAGTACTTCGTACTAGATAAATTCGGCAAAAAATTCTCTGCCTGCCCTCCGCCAGCAAACGCACAAAATTCACAAAACATTTTAGCTGGACTAAATAGAAATTCCAGAAACCAACCTGATTTCAAGACTTACATATCTTACCAAATATACAAATGAAATCCTTAATAAAATTATAATTAAAGGAAATTTAAAAATATCAATAAAATGAATATTTTATCAGTGACAAAAAATTACCAGATAAATGAAAGAAGTGAAATAATTGATAAAAACAAATATTGATCGATATACCTATGCCATTCGATCTTAACTAAAACTATAAATATAAAACCAGTCTTAGTTTTAGTATTTAATAGAGCACAATGTGGAAGGAAATTCGGAAATATCAAATCGATACAATAATAATAAAGCAAAATGTAGAAGGGAATGTAGGAAATATCGATCAAATCGATACAATAATAATAAAGCAACATTGAGAAGAAAATAAGGAAAAATCGAAACGATCGATACAATATAATGTAGAAGAAAATTAGGAGATATCGAAAAAATCGATACAATATTAATATAGCAAAATTGAGAAGGAAATTAGGAAATATCGAAAAATATTAATATTGCAAAATTGAGAATATTGCAACATTAATAAATTTAATTTGAGAAGGCAATTCGGAAATATTGAACAAATCTATATAATATTAATAAAGCAAAATTGAGAAGGAAAAAGGAAAATATCGATACAGAAATGAGCAGATAATAAAAGAGATGGAAAATTCGATAAATCAAGATAGTAACCAATGTATCAGATAAAAAATACTAACACAAAACTTGTGTAAACTAAAGAATAGTTGGTAATATAGACAAAGCTACAAATCAACAAGTTTCTCTTTTCAGAAAACCGATATTCAACCGATTAAAAATCAATATACTACTGATGTATCGTTATCTTCAGCCATTATTATTTCAAATTTCAAATGATATCCAACATTTCTCTCTCTGTTCCCGAGATATGCTGCTTCAGCTGCTTCATCTCCTATCAATGGCTTCTAATTGGGCAACGCGACCGATCTCTGAGCTCTCGCTCTAAAGATCCACCGATCGATCCATCGATTTCGGGGGTATAAAGGTGCGTGCTGCGGAACTGCTGGAATTAGTTTTGATCAGCTGTTTGACACCGATCCACGCACTAAGCACCAAGCACTCGAGATGAAGCCCTTTGCCTGCATTCTGGTGATCCTCGCCTCCCTCCTGGCCGTCGGTAACGCCTCCCTGGGCGGCCTCCTTGGTGGCGGCGGCGGTGGAGGTGGTGGTGGCTCCATTGGAGGAGCTGGTGGCATCGGCCAGCTGCTGCAGAGCAAGCTGGGCAGCCTTGGAGGACTTGGTGGAGGCCTGGGCGGCGGCTCCGGTGGCGGCTTCGGCGGCAAGCTCGGAGGCGGCGGCGGCGGCGGCGGTGGAGGATACTCTGGCGGCCAGTCTGGAAGCTGGTCCAACGGTGGTGGATACTCCGGCGGCGGCGGATACTCCGGCGGCGGTGGCTACTCCGGCGGCGGCGGATACTCTGCTCCCAGGCCCGTTGAGAAGGTGGTCATTGTGAAGGTCATCAGCGAGGGATACTCCGGCGGCCAGTCTGGCGGCTACTCCGGCGGCCACTCCGGCGGCTACTCCGGCGGCTACTCCGGCGCCCAGTCTGGAGGATGGTCCAACGGCGGAGGCTACTCCGGCGGCGCACAGTCTGGAGGCTGGAACAAGGGCTGGTAAATCGTCCAGGAGGGACGATTAAGCCATCCAGAAATAGTTCAAACTGCCAGAGAGGGAAGCCTACCGAGATTAATAGAGATCCTTCCGGAGGAATGGAAATCAAGGCCTCCCCCCTAGCTTAAGATTTACTTTTTTTTTTTTTAGCGGTAATTTGTTTGTTTAGAATTTATGCAAGAAAAAATAATTTCCATTTTTAATTGAGTTTATTTTTAATGCGGGCCGCAAACTGGTTTTGTTCTGCTCTTTAGGTTTACGGATCGCTGCTTCCTGCTTTGACCCAATGGCCAAGTTGAGGTCATCACCAGGTAATGGGACAGGCAAATTGCTCTCGGATCTTGGATCTTGGATCTTTGATCTTGCGCAAGCAAAGTGCATTTTTATTGTTTCCCAGCCATCGATCAATCGGAGTTTGATTTTTATGCCGCCCATGAATTAAAATGCGATCGCAAAGTGTCGGAACGTGGCCAAGCCAAAAGGTTCAAGAGGTTCGCAAAAAAATGCAGAAACAATTACCATTTTTCTGGGGCAAGAAATGCCAATCTAAGGTGACTAAGTCTAAGGTTTTATATGGCTTTAAGTTTAAAATCATTCTAAGATAATTCCATTCAAGAAGATTGCCCAAGATCTGCTTCTTAGAATCTGCCTCTCATAACTCGCATATTCCTTTGTTGAAGTGACACATTTTGTCTGAGATCCGTCAATCTTTTGGCCTCTCCGACTCATAAGCTGCACCCGAACAATCGCCCCTGATTGATTGATTGATCGGTGGCGACCCGTTTTGCCAGACAGCACGAATTATGTGCAACCAACCGCCCGGTAGCACTTTTGCCCAAGACAAACACGCAGCAGCAGCTGCTTCCACCAAGGAAAAATCTCGAGCTCGAGCTCGAATTCGAGATCGTGTTCGGTTCGAGTTCCTGCTATGCCAATTCCAACGCCAGCGATATCGCCATCAGCTTTGAGCCATTCTGAATAATAGGCAGACATTAAGAACCGATGGCTAAGCCGCCAGCACTTGAACTCAATTAAGTGGTCTGCGGTTGCTTCATAAAATAAAAAAAAAAGTAAAAAATAAAACAAGAAAGGTAGCCAACTTCGGTAAGCCGAAGTATGTATACAATTGCATTGAAAATATATCAATTTTGTTTAAATAAAAAATTATCGCAGAATTTCCCGATTATTCCTATGACAGCCGATCAGAAATATATATACTTTATACTTTATGTCGGAGATGCCTCCTTTACTGCGTCTCAAACTTTTGGTTAAAATTATAATACCCTTTGAAAGGGTATACAAATAGAAAATTGACAAGCTAATAAATCGCTGATCATGATGCGGTATCGGTTTACATTGGTCTACACTTTACCACAAAAAAATAAGGAATCAAGTTCTTAAAAATTTCAGTAACTTTAATAATTTCGAAAGGCAATGAATGTATGCTTTTAATGGGATTTATTTACAACTTGTCTGGCGGAAATTATCCGACTCCAACTCCTCGAAGGGACAACGGTCTGATGACTCAAAGGAGGCTTAGGAGAGCAAGCGGAATTGTCCGGGAAAAACCCTGGCCAGCTTAAGCTTAAAGCCGGAGCTACAGGTAAACACCACCGACAGAAGTCACCCGGAAGGAAAACTCTTGAACGACGACTGACTGATCCTGGAATAATAATATATATAGATAATAATAATAATAATAGAATAATCGTGGCAGAGTTTTATGGCATCCATTGGTAAAAGACTGTCGTATCAGTCTCATGTGCTAGCAAGGAATCGCTACAAACCAAGTTCCTCAGCGTAAGATCATCGAAGATCTGGATCATATTTCCAATAATGAAGGATCGAACCACCAAGAAGTTATAATACCCTGCACTGTACTGGGTATAAGATATAAAAAGCGTATTATCGTAATAAATAATATTGCAGCAATTTTCTAACAGAAATTCTCTTAGAAACCATTTTAGGAGGAAATTTTAAAGATTTAACTAAAATTTACTTGCATTATCCTGAAGGGACTCCATGTTACCTGCCGTCCAGTGTTGCCCACTTATTAAAAGCAGACGCAAGTGCTGCACCTGGAGGCGTACGAAACCGAAAGTTGCCAGTGGCGCTGAAGCTGAAACTGAAACTGAAGCTGAAGCTGGCGCTGGCATAATGAGACCCATCAAGTGGCGTTGCTCCAACCGAGCAGATCCGATCCGAGTCACCCGAAGCGCCGCTTAACCCCGCTCCGCCTGGCCCAGCCCCGCCTCACTCCACCCCGTCTCTAGTCTCGAGTGGAGCGTTGGCCGTTGCAAGCGGTCTGCGTCTGCGGCACTTTTGGCAATTACATCTGATTATACGAGGCAGCCGACGAGGCACAACGACGACTCATGCCCAGACTCTGACTCTGACTCTGCTGAGCTGAGCTGAGCTTAGAATCTTGGGATCTTCGAGGGGTATAAATAGCCGAGAGTGGCTGCAGTGGGGAACTAGTTAGTGCACGGCAGCTGCGGAGATGCAATCCACAACGACGACCATGGCGACGACCCGACGACTTGGCCTGCTCGGCCTCCTGGTGGTGCTGGGCGTGATCGCTGTCCAGGGCAAGCCCCATGGCTGGAGCAGCGGAGGCGGAGGCTCTGGCGGCGGTTGGTCCTCCGGAGGAGGAGGCGGCGGCGGCAGCAAGGTGATCATCAGTGCCTGGCCTTCATCGGGAGGCGGAGGAGGAGGCGGCTGGAAGAGTGGAGGCGGCGGCGGCGGCTGGAAGAGTGGTGGAGGGGGCGGCTGGTCCTCTGGTGGTGGAGGCGGCGGCTGGAAGAGCGGCGGCGGCAGCGGTGGCTGGTCCTCCGGAGGCAGCTCCTCTGGCTGGCCCAGTTCCGGCGGAGGCTCCGGCTGGAAGTCGGGCTCAAGCGGCGGTTCCGGCTGGTCCAGTGCCCTGTCCAGTCTGTCGGGCTGGAAGTCGCAGGCTCTGTCCAGTCTGTCCAGTCTAGGCGGCAGCGGTGGCTGGTCTTCCGGAGGAGGAGGCGGCGGCGGCTGGAACTTGGGCGGCAGTGGAGGCGGCTGGAAGAGTGGCGGCAGTGGTGGCGGCTGGAAGAGTGGCGGTGGCGGTGGCCGCAGCTCAGGCTGGTCAGGATCGGGCGGCAGCTCCTCTTCGGCCTGGCCCAGCAAGATCAGCAGCGGTTGGTCCTCTGGCGGCGGAGGCGGTGGCTGGTCATCCTCTGGCGGCGGAAGCAGCGGCGGCTGGAGCTGGTAAACACTGGACACCACCTGACCACCTGACCACCGATCTGGCAAAACCGGCAACGAGGCGACATTAGATTCCACTGCTCAGCTTGTACATAACATTTCTCTGCCCTAAGCTTAACCAATCCTTTTTTTTTTTTTTGTTGTATGTCCAAATATGTGAATAAATCTTACGATAATGTAAGCTTGATGGGTTTTTTTATCTACTTAATTTTTATACCCCTGGAGGGTATTATAGTTTTTTATATGATCTTTTAATTTAATCATAGCTGCATATTTTAAATTTTCCCCAAATCGGACCACTATATTTTATAGGTGCCATGGAAACAATCAGGCCAATTAAGCCGATATTCGTTAATTTTAAAGATATAGGACTAAAACCTAATACATGATCCTTTATTATAATTATAGCAGTACATTTTAAGTTTCTTAAATTTCTTTTTTATCTGCAAGGTTATATAAGCTTCGGCTTCCCAAAGTTAGCATATTTCTTGTCTTTTATAATTTTTATTTTTTTGTTTTCTGTCGGTCTGTTGATATATATCTAATATCTTTCCACATATAGAACAGACTTTGTTCAACTCCAAGAAGTGCACCAGAAATATTACTAAAACATGGAGATATTCAAGATAAGTGTACAAAAATTACAACATTTTACCGGGCCCGATGCTAGTTACTTACTGCAAAGGTATAATATTTTTTAAGCGACCGAGACACTGTGGTTTTTTAATATATGCACAGTTATGGGGCATGTTTGGATAACAATTGAACATTGTGGGTGAAATTAAAGAGCACAAGAACATGGAAAAAAGAAATAGTCTCTGAGATCTGTTTACCAACACGGACAAACGGACAGAAGGACATGGCTAAATCGGTTCGGCTGGTGATGCTGATAAAGAATATATATACTTTATGGGGTCGGAGATGCCTCCTTCTGCCTGTTTTCTTTCAAGACTTTTATTTATTGAAACCGAATCACAGTTGGCCTTGCCTTCAAGTTCATCCCCATATTTCAACAGACCAAGCCTTTCCTCATATTAAGTCAGTATCTCGTACACAAAACATCCAAGTGTTAGCTCCAGTAAGTAAAAAATATTATTTTTTGGAGGCAAAAATAATAATTTGAATTTAATTTCGATTGTGATTATCTCAAATAGGTGACGAGGTTTCCACCGCCTCGACGCAGGGGTTATCACTGGATATGACAGTATCTCGTAGTCAAAATATCCAAGTGTTAGCTCCAGTAAGTAAAAAATATTATTTTTTGGAGGCAAAAATAATAATTTGAATTTAATTTCGATTGTGATTATCTCAAATAGGTGACAGAGGTTTCCACCGCCTCGACGCAGGGGTTATCACTGGATATGACTGTTCCGAATTGGCGTAGTACGGCATAGTCCTGGCAAAAGGCGGTCGAGAGTCCGGTTGTCCACACTTGTTTACCAAACAGCACTCCCTTTTGCGATCGTAACACTCGCCACCACCTTCGCCCAGACTGCTGCTCGTTCGTCGGAGAACTCGCAGATGGAACTCGTAGAAAAAGACAAAAAAAAATGACTGCAAAAATGTAGCTTGGTATTTTACCAAACCATTTTAAATAAAATTTTTGAAATAAAATTTTCCTTTGATTTTTTTTTGATAATTTTGACCTTATTTTGTGTTGTGCCTTGTCGGCCTCGCCCACGTCCTTGAGCTTTAGGTGCTTTTCCGACTATTTTGGTTCATAGTCCAGGGTATCGATTCTAAAATGGAACACTATAAGTATATATATATATAATTTAACAAAATTGAAACTGTAGAATTACCTAAAAACAAGAAAGAACGCAAACTTCCTTGCAGTCTGCGTCATTGGATCATTGAAAATGGATCCATTTTAGCAATGTTGAAAAGATATCGAATTATATAAATTTTACATAGGGTCGGAGATGCCTCCTTCACTGCGTTGCAAATATCATGGCTAAATTATAATACCCTCTGCAAGGTTATAAAAATAACGTAGTGCTGTTAACTGTTCCGTTAACTATGCTGTTAACTTACGATTAATGCACTAAAGTGCGGAAGTGTGCTGTAAGGCGCTATCACATAGTGGCTTTGGTTAACGAAACCAATCAAAACAGCTCTAAGTCACTGCTTCTTCTTCACTTGGCTATCGGAAATCACTTGGCTATCGGAACAGATTTCACAGGGAGTTAGAAGCTTTGTCAAAGATTCATAGCTCTAAAATAACTTAATCCGACCGCAAAACTTTAACAGTCAGATTATTTCGTCCATCAAAAACCAACTTGTATAAAATTCATAATATTGTTTTATTAGTGCAAAAAGAGGAAAAAAATAGCGGAAAATAGTAGGGAAAAAGCTTTGGGTTTACAATAAAAAAAAAAACAGGGAAGATCCAGGTGTTGTCTCTATCTCTAGGCATTGGAACACATGTCAGGTGGTGTGGATTAGCTTGGAGGTATTTAGTTACCAGCCGCCGCCGCCGTGGTGGCCACCACCGCCTCCACTGCTGCCACCAGGACCGTACTTGCCGCCGCCACCTCCACCGCCGCCGCCGTGTTTGTTGCCACCAGAGCCGCCATTTCCGCCCTGCCAGGAAACGGAGCTGCCGCGATTTCCGGCCAGGGACTTGCTGCCACCTCCATGGCCCCCTTGGCCCGAGCCGCCGCCATAGCCTCCCTGTCCACCACCGCCGCCGTGGCCACCTAGAGGCAATAGAATGAATTAATATTATTAATAAATATTTAAATTAAATTATTAAATTATTTCAATTATTAAAAGATTTAATTTATATTCTTGTGAGTCTGCAAACCTTGGTTACCGCCTCCGTAGCCACCTTGGCCGCCGCCTCCATTCTTCTGCCAGCCTCCTTGGCCACCGCCTCCTCCGCTTTGCCAGCCCCCTTGGCCGCCGCCGCCTCCTCCATTTTGCCAGCCGCCTCCTTGGCCACCGCCTCCTCCG
Source organism: Drosophila tani (assembly GCA_008042535.1). Taxonomy (NCBI): domain Eukaryota; kingdom Metazoa; phylum Arthropoda; class Insecta; order Diptera; family Drosophilidae; genus Drosophila; species Drosophila tani. The sequence continues at coordinate 71,007 of VNJO01001067.1, read as the reverse complement.
TTTTGCCAGCCGCCTCCTTGGCCGCCGCCTCCTTTCTTCTGTCCATGGCCACCACCTCCGCCGAAGCCTCCTTGGCCGTAGCCCCCTTGGCCACCGCCTCCACCGCCGCCCAGCAAACCGGCCGAGGCAAAGGCGATCAGCACACCGCACACAAACACAAGGACTAGAGCGTGACGCATCTCAAAAATAATCCTTTGAGCACCAAAAAAAAAAAGTAGTAATCGATGGTTTAAGAACCGATGTGCAACTGCTGCTGGAGACTCGACACCACTGATGAGTTGGAGCAGAACTTAGCCACGTTTTTATAGCTCCCGCCGCGGAACTGATCGAGAACTTCGGCTGAGTCATCCGCCCAACATCCCTCGAGGTGGCCAAGTCCCAAAGGAAGGCTGAGAACTGCACTCTACGGCGAGGCGAGACAATGCGCGCGCGCTTGTCTGGCTCGGGTCTCAAGTATCAAGGCGCACTCGGCGTATACGCAATGAGCTGTGATGGGAATATCGCGTATACGCCACCGAGCCATACCGAACCGAACCGAACCACTTGTAAACTGCTGAGCCATGGCTGCATCATTAATTGCTAGCAGTTTTGCCAACAGAACGCCTTGCAATTTGTCTTACATGTGAAGCTCTAAGCATTTTTAATTTGATTTTTTTTTCGAGCCATCTATGGCCTCTCAATTTGTTTCTTAATTATTATTTTGAATTCTTGCTTTATGGGTGTTGTGGATAAGGTAAAGTCTGCAATTTATGGTTCACACTTGGCCTTTGTCTTTGCAAAAAAAAGAAAATAATTAAATTAAATAAATTAAAGATAAATAAATGTTAAGCTAAATATTACTAGATTTTAACTACGTTATAAATCGAATTTTAATTGAATGTAATTCTGATATAATATAATAATAAAGCCCAGCTACTATAATTATTATTTTATTAGATTGTTAAAGCTGACCTTTGCTTCAGACAATAAGTGAGATTAAGGGATTAAGTAATATTAGAATTAAAACACTCGGAAGACCTTTAATTAAGTCATAATAAAATCTTTTATTACCTCACCCGCAGAGCATTCTAATGACGATAATAAACAAATCGTTTTCTTAGAATTTTCTGTTCATTTTTATGCTCATTTTCAGTTTCGTATCATTCAATATTTTCGGCAATTAATCTTCATTTATACAGCAGCCGCAGCTCTGTTGATAATTGGTAGGTGCTTCAGGCACGACTCCGCACACTCGCACACACAGCAAACAGCAAACACTGGTTCAATGTCAATTACCATGCAAACATGGGTATATTCATGCTCAAGTGCATTACTTACCATAAATTTCATCAGCTCTGCTGCCACCGACAGTGGCATGTGTCTGGGGGAGTGTATATACCTACATACTCTTACATATATCTTATACTCGTATATGTTTGTATCTCCTCTGAGCTGCTGCAATGTCTTTGGCGTCATAACCCCAGAGCCAAGTTCACGAGCTGACCTCTGCCAACGACACACTGTGGGAGAACTTGAATTTTTGCAGGATCTATTGGGCTAAGAATGTTTTTGTATTAATAAATATATTTTGATGTATCAATTAAAAGACTTGAGTTGAGAGCAAAGATTATAAGAAATACATTGAGTATTTTAGAGATATATTATTGTGGACCAGAGTCCCGGTTCAATCGAGCTCAAAATTAGGAAAATATTGCTACATGAAACCCTTGGGTAAAATGTTCAATTTTAGTTACAGGGTTGCCTAGAAATGTTTGAGGAAAAATCATGACTAACTGCAATCAAAAAGTAAAACTAATCCATTACATTAAATATTTTACTGCTTACCATTGTAAAAATAAAATATTATTAAGTTAAATTTCCAACGGTTCGACTTAAACTTGAGGAGAAAAATCATTATAATAAATTATTAATTAATGTTTGTACATTTGGCGACCTATATTTGTATTAGCTCTTCACCTTCAATAATTAATAATAAGGACTAATCTACTTTGCCGACTCTTGGTTCTTTCCGAAATATTTGGGATACTTTATAAGTCCCTATTGAGACAATCGACCTCAAACTTGGGAAACTACGGCAATGTCAATAGTGATAAATAAATTTAACAATGGCAGCTCCAGGCTGAATGCAACTGCAAGAAATCCTAGCCATGCCACCCCAGCTTAATATGCTTAATTACTCATACCCAGTGCCAATGTGGCAGCGATGATGATCTCTGGTGCACTCCACTCGCTTTAGCACCTTGGCACCTTGGATCAAAAATGGCAAAAAAAAACAACGCTCTGTTCCACAATCATTTGCAAAATCTATCAAATAATAATAATAGAGACAGTCAGAGACTCAATGCTCGAGCATTGAGTGTTAATTGCTAACGATCTATAATGCACATTTATGCGGCATCCGATCCGAGTGCCAGATCATAAAAAATGGTTAATAAATGCAGCACGCAATAATCGTAATTTATGGAGTTTATAATTTATAGCAGATCGAAGATCTAAACAAAAATAATTAAATAAACAAATAAAGAAAATAAGGGTACGTAGTATAATTTATGCAGTTTATTAAATTGAGTATTTCAACCAAAAAAAAATATTTATATATATATTAAAGACATATAAAGAGGGGACTCGTAAATACACATTATCTTACAAAATCAAAGTGTGAATCAGGTGAGGATTCGGATTGGGTTTGAGACTGGGACTGGGACTTGGACTGGTATGGGGATTTGCGTGTTTCAGAGATGGCTCCTTTACCACCATCCGCTATTGGAGCCGGAACTGGACCATCCATTGTTCCAGCCAGAGTTGCCGCTGCTCCATCCCGAGTTGCCGCCGCCCCAGCCGGAGTTGCCACCCCAACCGGAGTTGCCACCCCATCCGGCATTGCTGCTCCAGCCAGAGTTACCACCGCCCCAACCGGAGTTGCCGCCACTCCATCCGCTGCCGCCGCCGCCGCCGATCTTGATGACCTTGATCACCTGCGGCTGGGAGGACCAACCGCTATTCCAGCCGCCGCCACTGTTCCAGCCGCTGCTGCCGCCCCAGGGACTCGATCCCCAGCCGGAGGAGCTCCGAACGACGCCTGCCGAGACGCAGGCCACCAGGGCGCAGAGTACCATGAACACCTTCATCTTTGAGCCTTTGGTTCGTGAGTTCTTGAGCTTGATGATCCTGTAATGATCCCGATTTTCCTGTGTGCGTCTCGAAGTGTGGCACTCGAATGCTGTCCACTGGATCGCCGCTCGCTATTTATCGCAAAAAACTGAAAAAACTGCGTGGCCCAGACAAATCTCGTCTCCGGGGCGGCGAATCAAGTCGAGAATCCACAAAATAAATCTCGCCCCAGCAGCGGGTGGCTGGGCCAGGTAATTGCAGTTTATTAAACCACTTTGAGCGTCCGATTCTTGACCAGGGTCAACCGCTTTACAAGAAGCCGCAGCAGAAGCCGCAACACTCGCAGTCAGCAGTCTGGGTAGCCAACAAATCAGCCAACCATGTGGCAGAGTTGCAAAATTCGTACATAAGTCAAATACTTGATGGATCATTTCCTCGCCTCGCTGCTGCTAGAAGCTGCACCAGAAGTGCACTCGGAGAAAAAAGGGGGAGCTGAGCTGCAAGAGATTGACAAGAATGTTAGCTTTGATTGAATAAGTACTTTGCATAGTGCAGCCATTTAGCATTTAGCATTTTATGTTAAGATAAGTACAATAAGGATTAACTAAAAAGGAAGACTACGGTCACACTGCGATTACAAGAACGAAATCAAACACTAGAGCTGTAAAAACATCGATAGTGCCCTCACTCGATATTTTCGATAGTGATAGTCCGAACCATTGATAATATGGATACTATTGACCAAATAAAATGGGTTAAAAAAAATTTACTTTGTTTAAACAAACCAATTTAACTGGATTAGTTTTTAAAAGATTTAATGTATTAAACAAAAAAACAATTAGATTCAATCACATTACTGTCTATATAGAATTTATATTTAGATCATTTTTGATATTAATGATTAAAAATTTATTTAATATGTCTCGGTCCTATCCTAAGAATATAAATATTTATGATTATATTTATTTTTATATTATATTTATTGGCAAAAACTTGTAAATTTTAGACGAATTCACTTATTTGCCGCTATCGCGATGTATAGATGGTAGAAAAAAGCAATCGATGGTGACCCGGAGCACAGCATCATCGATAATATCGATAGTATCGTCGATAGTTTTACAGCTCTAAACGAAACCAAACACATTGAAAAGTAAAATCTAAAAGAATAATTCATCAAATAAAGAACGAATTACTCAACTATTAAATAAAATACCTCATAACAAGTTACCAACTAACTTGCTAATTAAAGTAACTCTTCTATTTTCCAAGTGCAGCTGTCACTGAGCCATGGCTTAAGCCACAAATTTGGCGAAGAGAGCTAGAGGTTGGGAATTATGGCCGTTGAGTCATTTGTCAAACTGGCAGCTTAAGCTGGAAACGGAGACACTTGCACAGATGCAGATGCAGATGCAGATGGAGATGGAGGCGGAGGCGGAGACGGAGATGTGGATGCCAGGTGAAGGGGCCAATGACTGAAGGCTGTGGCACAGTGGAGGGATCGGGTCTAAAAAGGGTAACTGTAACTGGATCTCGACAATGGCATTTCCTGTTCGTGACGCCAAGCTGAAGGACTCAATGTCTGCTTGATGGTTGTATAATTAACACAATTCGTAATATAAACAAGTAGGAAAGCTACAGAGGGAGTGTGACCGCCTGTGAGATACCCGGTACGCAAAGCATTGTGGGTGAATTTAGAGTATGAGAACTTTTGTACTTGTTCTAATTTATTTTTTTCAGTAACTTAGCTGTTAAGTTGCAATCAATAAATGCAAGGCAATAGAGGGAGTCCGACCCCATCAATCACATTATCATCCCATAACCTCATCTAGAAATCAACTTTCCAGCAATAAAGATGCAAATCCATCTGGGACATCTAGTCCATTAAGTTCCCCTCTCCCCTTTATTTATATATATAAATATCTACCCGATCCCACTGGCATTTGCATGAAATCATCGTTCATTCTCCCCCGACAACATTCTCCGTTTAATGCGGCTGACCTTAGTGCGCTGTGAAGCTCATCTGGATGAAAACCAGATCACCAGATCCAAGCCAATTCCAATTTTAATTTCATCTCGACTCCATTCGATTTCGATATCCGGCACTGATTTCTTTGCACCTGGGCGCTATGTCGGATAATAGTCAACCATAAATCCGACTCGAGTCAACAGTCAAGCGACATCTCTGAGCTCGATGTGGCGACATCGCGGCCTCCTTTCCACATGTTATTTATCTTTCGGTGTTTTTCTAAGGGGTACCATGATTTTCTGTGGAAAATAATAGATATATAATAAAAAAAAATTCGAAAATTTGAATACTCTGGCAAAATGCCAGGAGTTGAACCTGCTAACAGGCTCCCAATGGAAATTTTTTTACCCATTCTCAAATAATTGAGAATGATTCATTGTGAAACTAGGAACGTTTTGTAATAAATGAAAATTATTCGTTCTTAAATGGAGTACATTTTGCATTTTCGTTGAGCATAAAAGTTCTCAAAAAAAGAACGATTTGTATTCCTAAAAATTGCACTTAAGCTGAGTACAAAACCATCTCTAAGTAAGAACAAATGGACTCGGTCGTTACTTGAGTACGTATATTCTTATTTTAAATCCATTTTTCCTTAAAAATTCTCTCTCTCTCTCAGGCCACCCCAGCTACATGAAACCCTTGGGAAAAACGTTAAATTGAAGTTACAGGGATACCTGGAAATGATAAAGGAAAAATCATGACTAACCCAGATCAAAAAGTAGCCAAATCGCAGTTTTCGATAGTTCGATAGGAGCTCGAGCTGTGTGCAGGCGTTTTAATATAATATAATAATATGTAATAGTTTATTGTTGTTTTTATTCAGGGGGATAAGTAAGTGTGTGTGTGTGTGCAATCCTTCCTTGTTTCATCAAATCCCTCAGTATCACATCTAGGGTATCCCTAGTGGCCTCATCCGATCGAATATTAAATTATATATCCAATCGGTTCGGCCACCAATAAAAATATAGAAATACCTAACGCCTGCCCAGGCCAAAGAGGGATTTCGACTTTTCCGTGGTCGTTGTGATTGGCTCGGGGGTGGAGCTGGAGTCTGGACAGACGCCACAGGTCTCCAAGCGGGCCGATCTCACTATGGAGGCGTGGATGCCGAAGGGGGAGGTGGCGCTAACCTCCAGGAAGTAGTTCCCCTTGACATTGTGGGGCACGGCATAGCCCATGGGCACCTCGTCGCCGGAACACCGGAAGTCCCGTAGGCGGGCCATGGAGCTGCATCGGGTGGCCAGGAAGTTGCGCTCATTGCCCGGATACACGGTCTCCGCGTAGTACTGCCAGGAGCGGGCATGGGCACAGGTCACCGAGAAGCAGCCCGCCGGCAACGGACCCATGCCGCCGGGGTAAAAGTCCACGTCACCGATGGGATCCCGCTTGCCGAGCACTCCGGAATTGCTGTGGATCACGTCGATGAAGAGGGCATCGCCTCGGAGCAGGCCCGACAGCACTTCGCCCTCGTTGAAGCAGGGCTTGGCCGGATCGAGGCCGGTGATCCGGGGTATGGTCTGCCCGGTGAGGCGATGCAGGTGCCGGCCGGCGGAGCCCACAATGTGAGCGCCCAGGCTGTGGCCAATCAGATGGATATTGTCCACCGGCATCAGTTCCAGCAGCTTCACCAGGCCCATGGCAATGTTCTCGCCAATCTCCTCCGTGTTGAAGGCGGACCACGTGTACAGGGTGTCCACGAACCGAGCAGCATCCACGGCCTGCAATTAAAGGATATTTTTTTCTTAATTTTTTATCTTTCTTCAAATTAAAAAAAGTTTGCATATTCACTTAGTTAATGGGTTTAATTCCATGACTAAAGTTTTTTCTTCGTTTCTAGTTTTGTATTAAATAATAAATTTAAGCGGCCTTGAAGGATTTTAAACTAAAAATCTACTAGGAAAGGGTAACTAATTAATATTTATTATAGGCCTATATATCACATAGACAGAGAGAGAGAGAGAATTTCTAGAGTAAAATGGACTTAAAATCAAAAAATATGTACTCAAACAATGGTCTAGTCCATATGTTCTCATTTTAAGATGATTTTTACTCAGTTTGAGTACATATTTTAGGAACCAAACTTTCTCATATTGAGAATTCAGTACGTTTTTGAGATTTTTAATAAATATAATAAATTAAATATAATATATAAAATTTAAATAATAATTGTCAAGTCCATCTGTCTCACTTTAAGATGATTTTTACTCAGTTTGAGTACGTATTTTAGAACCAATCTTTCTCATATTGAGAGTTTCAGTACGATTTTGAGATCTTTTATGCTGAACAATAGTACATTATTATTGATTATTTGAAAATGAATCATTCTCAATTTAGTAAAACCAAGTACAAAAAGTTATTAAAACTGAGAGAGGATCAGGCACTGCTGACTGTAAGTGACATTGTTTCTATATGTTCCTTACATTTAAAAAAAAAATTGTTGCTTTTGTGTTGAGTTTTTTTGTACTCAAAGTGAGAAAAAAATACCAAGAAAGGAAGCTAACTTTGGTAAGCCGATTTGGTCCGAACTAAAATTATAATAACCTGTAATAAAGTCTATAGAGGTGGATCTATACTATATATAGACATAAAATTCTAAATTCATTATTGACTTATTAACACTCACCACAAAGTTGACATCGCCGCGACAGTTGTAGGCCTTCGAGAAGACATCGATGGTGTCCGATCCATTCACCGTGGTGGTCCATCCGGTGGCCAGAATGACGACCTTCTTCTTGGGATCAAACAGCGGACTCTTCCACATGGCCTCCGGATTGGTAAGCGGAAAATTTGTCTTGGTGCAGGCCGTCTGCAGTTGGAAGTTCATCAGCTTGATGTCCGGCGTGAACTTTGACTTGATTTTGTTCGAGGCCAAGGCCTGAGAGCCTGCGAAATCATAGGATAATTATAATTATATATATATTCCGAAATTATAAAAATATATAAATAAATGAAAACACTCACAGATAACACTCAGAGAACTGGAGACAAACTCAAAGGGATAGCCGGCAATGAGCTGCTTGGAGCCATCGAGGAGTCCCTGGGGCGTGGGCAGCAGGCTGGGATCCACGATGCTGGTGCCCACATTGCCAATGGAATCAATGACGTCCGGCAGCGTCCACTCGATGGCCGCCAGTGGAGCGAGCTGCAGCTGCAGCAAGAGCAGGAGCGGCAGCAGCATCGGCACTGTCACTGTCTTCCCACCTGGCTTACACATTCTGGACAAGATCGCGACGCGAACTGAGTGCCGGAAGCCGGCCGACAATGCTATTTATAGCCTCGAGGGGGGGAGGGGCCTCCGTATATATACACTTACGATTCCGCTCGGCTGTGACCATATCGATGGGTTCCGATCAGATAAGGTGCACTTGTCACTTAATTAGTTTCCATTCCGATGGCACTCGCCTCGATGCGGTCGGAAAACAGATTCCATCTAAGATTCTAGCCGAGACTCATGCCGATTCCGATTCCCAGAGCCCAACGAACTGCAGTCGCATTTCGCGGCCTCATCTGCATATATTTCAATCCTAATCGAATGGCGTTAAATCAGCGACCATTAAAGTCTATAAAGCCCTGTTATATAGTCCACAGTCAGGCGAAGGGCCTAACACTCTATTATTTGTAACAGCGGGAGATTACTATATATCTTATATATTTTAGGGTTAAATAAATCTGTGTAAATAGAGATCACTACATATATTCATGTACACCTCTCCCACCCAAAATAGACTGGTTTTAATCTCTCGCCAAACATGACATTGTGATCTTGGAATTCCCACAGCCTGCCGATTCCCCTAATCTCAAAAAAGTGTCGCCTTTGGCTGATATGGAACACTGGACAGCACATTATTTTTGTATAGTTTTGTAAACAAACTTCCTCAGTTTCCAGTTCATTGGCAAGGCCTAGGTCCCCCCCTGCGTTAGTGTATCAAGAGATACACTCGAAAAATATACCAAATTTATTTAAAATCATATTAAAAATTAAATTAAGCCAACTATGACATCGAGTTAGCAAGAACCCCTCAATAACTAATATTGGTCGCCAATGTAAACATTTACATAAGCATTTAAATAAAGCTACTTATATTTATTGAGTTCATTTATGATAAATATATAATATACTTTAGTTTAGTTTAGATAATTTCTCTCAGTACCCCGCCATATCGCACGTAAATAACATCAAATGCTGCTGCTGGTTACGACAACCGAGTCGTATTAATGCGGGCCCATCGCTCACTTCTCATTCCGTATTCCCCGCTTTCAGTTTCCGATCTCCGATCTCCAAGTCATTGTCATTCCGTCGACGTGCACCAGCCGGGATTTTTGGATTTTTGTGGCAACGAACGACGTCAGAAAAGAATTAACTCTCTAGGTTGACATCAGCACTTGTGCGCATACTCCACGATTTAACGAAGGGGAAGCAGGGGCTCGGCCCACCCAAAAAGCCGAATCCTTATCCCATAAATTATTGAGAAATACGAGAACAATTGGTGCAAAAATACTACGTATTTTGCTAGAAAAACCAGCTATTCATCATTGAAATAATTAATTCATTTCAGCTACATAAAATTCAAAGAGAATATTTTGATGACCTGAAGTTCCAATAAAAAGTAAAATTTTACATATACTTTAATATGATTTTTATGCTTTTGCAGAGGGTTTTAATATTATTATTTAAGTCAGATGTTTCCTTTATTGTTAGAAATATCTTTTACAAATAAGCATAGAATATCTCTTAAGTTATGGAGAAATTCTGTTCTAGGGCACTACGCCACGATATCGCCCGATTTCGTGATATAGCTATAATATATCGCTTGCAAAATTCAGGTAGCTTCAGTTATAGCTTTCCCAGCCGAAATTCCGCGATCCAGTAATCTAGAGAGAGGCCGCGACGGTGGGCGGTGGGCAGACATTGGCAATCGCCTAATTTCCGAGCAAAAATATTTTTGCGTTAGGAAACGCGGCTCTTTGGTGCATCAAGAGAAAAAATGTACAAAGAAATAAAAGAAGCAAACGATATATAATCATATATTCGAATAATCGAAAATAAAAACTGGAATATAAAGCAATATAAGGTAATCAGTTTCAGTGGGAAGAATAAAATATTTCGCTTATATAGGCTTATATAGAAAGTAGCCGAAATTGTGAAATCTGTAACTAATTCTTATTCTCATCTTAAAGACTTTATAGTTAAAATAATGAAATATAAAACATTGTTAAAATGATAATATATAAAATTGTTTACATGATAATATAAATACATGTTTTTAATTTATACTATTTTTAAATAATAAATATATAAATAATAATATAATATATAAAATACATTTTTAATTAGGTCGGTTAGTTACTTAATAGTTTATTTTTTTAATTATTACATGTCCTACATGGCGAGCGCCTTTATATATAAGCTCGTAGCTTGTAGCGTTGGGAAAAATTATAGATAAATTCAAATTCAAAACTAATTATTTTGTTGCATTACATATTTAATAGCAAAATTAACATTAATTATGGAAAAATGTAATATTTCGCTCGGTGCACTATACCCAAAACTCAAATCCCAACAACCCCAAAATGCGAATCGGCTAATAACTACTTTGCTCAGCTACCAATTACCCATTCTGCAACTCACCGCCCCCGCCTTTAAAAGGCGAAAACGAATGGAGAAAGCAAGCCAACTTTGGTAAGCTGACATCTGTATACTCTTTCCCTTAATTTATTTTTGGATTCAATATGAAAACATTGCCATATAACTTAACACTTAATTTTTTTGGGAAGAATTCATTCGTCAACTTAAAATGTTTATATTTTGTATATTTAGACCAATCTTCTGTTAATAAAAGCTCTCTAACTTTACATTGCTTAAAAACAAAACAATCGGCGCTATTACATTGGTAATTTGTGTACCCCACTGCCCCGGCTGTTGCTGTTGCTGTTGCTGTTTTGCTATTGGGTTGCGTGCCGACAACAACACAACACACAGTGGCAAACAGAGCAATTTACCAGCGCCAAACGTGTAAGTGCGAGAGTAAGAGAGTACCGACAGTTGGGCAGTCGATTGCTAGTTTCGCAAATTAATAACCAACCAGCTAATTATGCCTACTTATCACACAAGGTGCCCTCAAATCAAAATGGAGCATTGCAAAACTATAAAGAAAGAAGATGCCATTTTTTTGTTATTGTAAAGAAAAAGTAAATAAAATTAATAAGCACTGATAGTGAATTCACTCTACAGACCATCTACCGTCCACCGTCCATGATGGTGCTTTTGAATCCATCCATTTATGATGTTCCTATCTCAGGCTGTTCCATATTTTTGTTTCCACCACTAAAAAGTTTCCATTCACATCGAAAAACTTGCTATTTACAACTCCATAATAAACAAACAAAGTCGAAATGCCGGGAAAGGAAACAAGTAATTTCTGTATTGAATTTATTATTTATAATACATATAGTATTAGATTTCATAAAAAAATTCCCTGGGTGTGAATCAGTTGATTGTCGGCGTGAACAACACAAAATGGAACGGTGGGAAGTGGAACACGAACGTTTTTTTAATTTTTGAATTATTTCGTAAATACACCATTAAATCGAACAAAATAAAGTTCGAACATGTTTAAAAATTAGTTTACTGAGGTTTCATTTTGGGTTTGAGCAATTTGGACATCCGCCAGCACCTTAAAAATCCATTGGAAAAATAGAGTCCCCAAATTACCTCAAATTCCTCCCCTCACAGAGGTTGCACCGTTATGCACGGTATACCAGGTTTTAGGGCTTTCTTTCAGGTAATAACCTACAACATTTTATTGACCATTCTTCTACAGAGCATCTCGTGTTCGCTTCGTAAAAAACACATCGTCATATCTGCTTTTTGGCAAATTATTCGCACATTTCGCGTCACAATCGACAATCAACATGTGTTTATATGTACATGCTCGCACAGCGGTTGCTGTTTTGTTTCGCTTTTCCACCTTTTGCAATCTTCCAGGGGGCTCGTGCTCCATATACTTGTACATACATACATGTATTCCTGGCCAGGAGTACGTGTGTCAGACGCACGCGTCTTGGAATGGTGCCTTGGAATGGAGAGTACACTAAAAATACCTTTATTATGGGGTATGTATGGCCGCGATCAAGCGCGGACTACCCGCTCGGATGGTTTGTGCTTTTAAATGCAGAGGCTCTCATTAAATCGAAAATCCACACTCAGAGATTGCTCTATATTGCCAGCTTGTGGTATAGTTCCAACGGGTCTTGATGGCTTGGAGTGGCTTATGTAACGATGTTAAGGCTTAAAGCAATTAATGAATATATTATCCAGGTTTTGTGATTGAAATATGAAGCTGAAATGAGGAAAATCAATTAAACTAAATATTTATTTTTAAAAAATTCACGAAGAAAGAATTTTTTGTGTTATGTATGTATGTAAGACTGTGTAGGAGAAAGGCAGGGTAACAGCAGTATACCAGCAGATATAAACTACAGTAGAGTACGAGGTAACAGCAGAGAGGTAACAGCGGAGAGAGACGACAGCAGACCGAAAATTAAAAATAAAATCGTATTACTTATTCTAAAACTTACATAATAATAAAACCGAGCTGAGCTAATAATCCCGCTTACATGTATTCTAAATTAAGCTTAAAACAAGAACGAAAGCTAACTTCGGTAAGCCCTTGCAGTCTGAAATTGGATCATAAAAAATCGATACATTTTGATAAAATTGAAAAAAAAATCGAAGTTTGTAAATTTTTATAACTTGTGTAACAATGTGTAGGTACATTTGACATTTTACATGTAGAATTATAAATTTTTAAATTAATCAACCGATTTAGAATATTTATATATATAAATTGTTCTTTCTTCTGTAAATGATGGTGTTTATTTTTAATGATTCTTTATTTCTTATTTTCTGGCGCGTCTGTTTCTTGTGCTTCTTCTTTATAAAGTGAAGTTGGCTGCGCCTCATTCATATATTTATCGTGTTATCGATACTTAATACAAAACTATCGAATACATACAATATTTTATTATATAACAAGATGTTCACACTTAATGCTACTTACATAAATCATAATAACATGGTTACACTTAATAATACTTAATATATATATATGTTTACACTTCTAAAGAATGTTATTAATATTAGCCATATTAGCCGTATGCCCCTAGCTCTGGAACTGCATTTTTTCGTCCGTTTTTTGCACAATGAAGCCCTCTCACTGCATTGTTCGGGCCAAGATCAACTTATTCCCACTCAGTGTAGCTGCGTACAGGAGGGCTTTGAGTGTAAGCATATTTGCCATTCTACTTCCAAGCTTCACTGTTGATAAACCCAATTAGTTGGTCTGTGCCAAACGGGTTTCGGCTTCCGCATCGGCTGTCGGGCGGAGGACAAATATGAGTTTAGGGGACCCTGGACCCGGTGGGGTTAAGGCCCCTAATCCGCAGAGATGCCAAATTACGCAATTTACGGTTTACGGTTAACAACAAGAACCGAACAAAAGGCAGAAAACATCGAAAATTGACTAGAGAAGACGAAAATTATTACGTATACGCACCGTTGCAACAGGCCAGAGGGGGCTTCCCGCTGCTGAAATGTCTACCTCGACGTAATACGGAGTAAGTGCAGCAAATTATCAGCTGAAACGGGGCGGGCGGCAGTTTTCCGTTGCAACATTTTTTTTTCTCTATTTTTTTATTGTTGTTTGCTCTTTTTTTTGCGAAAACAAAAGCACCAAAGTGTGGCTGGAAAATGCATGTCTTCGGCGGCGAACGGTAGCATATAAAACGAAACGGAGTTGGGAGAAGTAAATTAGTTGACTCGAAACATTTCGCCGCGCCGGTCAAAGAGAAAGAAAATCCAACCATGTTCGCCACCATCTCCTCCTACCGCCTTGGGCTGATGATCCTGCTGGGAGCTGAGCTGCTGCTGCTCGGCATTGGCATCCATAGCCATCCCCTGGGCGAGGACCTCTCCCTGGGCAGTTCTGTTCACTCGGCGGGCCTGCTGGGCCACTATGCCGGCGGCCTGACCGGCGGCGAGGCCCTGTCCAAGCTGGACTTTGGCTCCGCCTCCGGGGAGTTCGGAGCCTCCGACGGGGATCACCTGGGCTCGCTGGGCGATCACCTCAGCGAGGACACCTTCCCGGCGGACTACGGCAGCAGCAGTGATGGCGGCGAGGAGTACGCGGAGGCCAGCGAGGTGCACTCGCACTACGAGGGTCACGAGGACCACAAGGCCGTGCCCGGCATCGATCATGGCAAGGGCGCCTTCAGCTACAGCACTCTGTACGAGTTCAAGGACCGCGATGACCACGAGAAGCATCAAATCCAGCACCAGGCCTTGGAGCAGGAGGTTGAGCACCAGGCGGAGCACCTGGCCTTCGAGCACCAGCACGACCACGAGCTGAGCCAACTGGAGCACCTCTACTAAGACTGTGATTGTCGCCAAGACCTAGCAAAATGCTCAAAGATATTACTTTTAGAGAGAGAGATTCACTCAACTGTTTTTTTTTTTATTTTATTTTGTTGTTACATAACGATTACCTAAATAAATAACTAATTAAATCGAATGTCTGTTCGTAGACCTTAATTTTTTACACTGTGCATAGGAAAAATTTCGGACAGCGCTGTCGGCACACGTACACTGTAAGAGCTTCCAGTTAGTAACATTCGGGTCTGTTAGCTACGCACACATGCGCACTAAAAAACTATGTGTGGCTGGGTTCAAGTTTTTTATAATTTTATAACCAACTGAGCTATGTTTTTAAAAGAACTTTTACAAGAGTCTTATTTCTTTTATAACTTTAATTTAATTTGAAAATGAATCACATGCAATTGAAAAAACTTGTGTTAGATGTGAGACTTTAATATTATAGTTCTTCTTTGTCTTCTTAATATTTTCCACCAAGTGTTTAAGTTTACCAAATTTATTCAATGCCTATTATACCAAAATTCAAAACAATAAAAATACAACAAAAATATTTTGGGTAATAAACAAAAATAAAACAATATAAATAAAATAAAAAATGTACAAATTTAGCGTCCATGGGAGTGAACAACACTATGCTGGGGCAATTTGAGCTGCGAAAAATGCACATTATCATTGACCACAATGTGCGGTTCATGGCTCGGCTCGATGGCAGGTGTGATCGAGGAGTGCGGCAGGTGCGAAGCCATCAAGGTGTCCACAAATAAATGCGGCCAGGGATTACCCAATGACGAGGAGTGGACATGGGGCACCAGCAGCAATTGGGGCTGCTCGGTGTCCGGAGCCAGCTGAAGAATCCCCGAGCTGACGTGTATGACGGGTCCATAAGCTGTACGAGTATAATAAATCACATTTTTAGGCTATTACTGGTTAGTAACTCCCATCACTTATACGCACCAAGGGCGCCCATATGGGAGGGCTTCTCCTGTTCCACTGCGCGGCCAGATGCAAGTGCCACGACAGACACCGCCAGAGTAACCAAACCGAGTCCAAGCAACCGCATTTTGGCTTTGAAAATTCCACTTACTTACTTACCACTTATATTTGCCGGCGAACGGAAGTTCTTGGTCTTGGATGAACGCCCAACGGTGACACATCGAATCGCACACGCAGGGCATGCGGTGATTGATCGAAGATACATTTAATTACAATTTATATATTTAATTACATTTGTTCCGCGATACCCACTGTTGCCGCCGATAACCCGATGGGTGGCGCGATAACGCGTAATCGATGTTAGCATGTAAACGATAGGACGCCCCCGCCAAATGTGTAGTCAAAGCGTAAAGTAACAAAAAGACAACACAAGCAGGGAGTTGAAGATTTTTAAAAGCTCTCTCCATTTGATAAAAATGTTGAATAATAAACAAATCAAATCAATTAAGTTCGATTCATTGGGAGCTATTAAAAGCTTTACAGCCGGCGCTAGAACCCACTGAAAACAAATATAGAATGGAGTTTGTTGTGTGTGAACTTTGTTGCTACGTTTAAAATTGCACACAAATAAAACCAATAAAACGGCATTCCCTACATAAATGTTACATTTATTTTTGTTTCCAAATACCCAATATAAACCCATAATAAAACAAAATTAAATTCCAAAAAATCCATAAGTAAAGAAGCAACCTAATCTCTCGGAGAACTCTCGAAAAATACTCGTACCTCTCAGGGCCGGCCGGCTTCTCTTCTGAGCCGGAGCCGGAATCGGAATTGCCACCGATTCGTTGGGAGTTAGCAAATGGGTGCTAATTTCGGATAGAATCAATAACGCATTGAACCCTGATAGAAAGCCATGGAAACCCAAAAAAAAAAAAAAAACTGATATATGCTAGCAGACAAACGAAGTCGCTTGAGGTTGTGCTGGTTATATAACTATATTATATTACTAGAAAAACAAACTTTGAAACACCTCTATATATAACTAGAAAGGAAGGTAAATTCGGTAAGCCGAAGTTTGTATACCCAGGAAAAGATATAAAATATCCATAGATTCTCATAGAAAATAAATCGATCCCTTCTATAGCAGCAGGTCGGAGATGGTCGGAACTTCTGGTTAAAATTATAATAAAATTATAAGCTATAATATAATACCCTCTGCAAGTAATGACCTTGAGATATACTTATTTTTACGATTCTAAAATTATGTTTATAGTTCGATTCTAATGGAATTACAATATCATAAGAGAATCGATTAATCTTACACGATAGAGAACCAAATTTGCTAAGCCAGAAGGTTGACTCCGGCCTTAAGAGACTTCTGATATAATAACTGAATAATCTAGTTAATTAATTAGGTATTCCAAAAAGATAGAGATACAAGATTTCGGGTATGTTGATTTATTTTATATACACTTCGATCGTTTCGGATTCTTTAATTACAACAAAGAAGTACAAATTTTCGATTTAGAACTAGAAAAAAAAAGATGGCTGAGTACGCTTAGGTTGGGTTAGGTTAATGGGTGACTTCCTGACCCTAGCAGCCCACCAGCTTCTCGAAGATGCCGCCGCGCTTCCAGCCGCCGTTGAAGCCACCAGTGGAGCCGGCATTGTAACCACCACTGTAGCCGCCGTTGTAGCCGCCGTTGTAGCCACCATTGTAGCCACCATTGCCGTAGCCGGTGTTGTAGCCACCATCGTAGCCACCGCTGGAGGATGAGGCGGAGGCGGCGGAGGAGGCGGCACTGGAGTAGCTGGATCCGACAGCAGGTGGTCCATAGACTGGCGCCGGGGCACGGTCCTCGTCAACGATCAGCTTGATGGTCTTCACCACCTGCTGGCTCTGGGGCTGCGGGGCATAGGAGATGGGTGCCACGGGCGCCACGGGGGCGTACGAGATGGGGGCGGGCAGAGGAGCTGGAGCTGGAGCCGTGTAGCGCACCACAGGACGCACCACCTGGGGCTGAGGAGCAGGCAGGGAGTAGGTGATCGGAGCGGGAGCGGGTGCGGAGTAGGTGACAGCAGGAGCAGGTGCGCTGTAGGTCACAGCGGGAGCGGGTGCGGAGTAGGTAACAGCAGGAGCGGGCGCCGAGTAGGTCACAGCAGGAGCAGGTGCGGAGTAGGTCACGGCAGGAGCGGGCGCCGAGTAGGTGACAGCAGGAGCCGGAGCCGGAGCAGAGTAGCTCACGGCAGGAGCAGAGTAGCTCACAGCAGGAGCTGGGGCAGAATAGCTGGAGGCACTGGCACTGGACGAGGCACTCGACGAGGAGTAGCCGCCGCCATAGTTGCCACCATAGCTCGCCGGGCTTCCATAGTTGTACGAGGGCTGCTCCACCACCTTGATGACCTTCACCACCTGCTCGCCGCCGCCATAGCCACCTCCATAGCCGCCTCCATAGCCACCTCCATAGCCACCACCATAGCTGCTGGCCGAGGACGAGGCGGAGGAGCTGCCGTAGCCGGAGCTGTAGACAGGGCGGCTGGGCTGGCTATAGTATCCCTGGTTGTAGCCACCGCCGGAGTAGCCGCCGCTGCCGTAGCCGCCGCCTCCGTAGCCGCCGCCTCCGTAGCCACCGCCTCCGTAGCCACCGCCTCCGGATGAGCCACCGCCGAGGAGGCCACCGCCACCGCCGCCGCCACTAATGGCCTTGAGCAGGGCCAGCTTGGCGCCCAAGAGGGCATTCGCGGGGGCCACGGTGGCCAGGAGGGCGATGACTGCGCAAACGTACAGCTTCATGGCGACAATTGGGTCAAGTGCTAATGATGATGCTGCCGGGAACCCAAACGAAACTCAACTGATGGCCCAAATCGAGCCGGAGCACTAATTTATAGTCGGCTCGGCTCGCTCCCTCAGCTGTACCTGTACCTGTGGCTGTGCCGTACCTCTACCTGCCCACCCTTTGCCTGTGTTGGTGTAGTTCTAATATCATCCAGCACGCTGAGATCCCCCAAAAGCCAAAGCTGTTTGCTTAATTCATAAATAGTTACTTATGAGCCAGGCCAAGACGAGCCACTCAAAATTTAGCTACAGGGGACACAATGCATCGTGGACTTTTTAGGTAGTATTTAAGACATTTTCATAGGTTTATTTGATTTATTTCAGTGTAAGCCATGTCTAAAGATAATTTAGGAAGTTGTCAGGCTTTGTTTTTAGTTTAGTTTCTTTTTTTTAAGTAACTTTAACCCAAAACTCATTAAGTTAATATCAAGTCTTTTAGTATTAAGTATTTTAGTATTAAGTATTTTGGTATCAAACCAAATTTTAGAGTATAAGCACCCTTTGCTTGGCAAAATATTTAAATAATTATATAAGTATAAGCCAATCCCTTAAGCTTCCTCTTATCGAGCCTTCACTGTAACTCAAATCTGGGCAGGGCAGCGGCTGTCTGTCACCTCAACTACTTAACCATCAAGTGAGATATTTTCTGGCATCTGCCGCCACACACACACACACACACACACAGACAGAGCTCGGCGAAAAAAGAAAAACAAATAAACACACAAAACTACATTTTCGGTGGTGAACCAAGAGCGTTACGGATTCGGATTCGCAAGAAGCTCTCAGGTAATTCCCCAAAATCACAAATTAGCACTGAGGGAAATGTTTGAATTAATACAGTAGAATTCTGTCAAGGGTGTCCCTGAGTTGCCATTGAAAAGAACTCAGAATAGCTTGTAAAAATATATGAAATAAAGTGTACTATGTATTTACGATTGAAGCTTTTAATTTTAAATGATCTATTTATATTTCATATAAGAGTTAAGCCAAACGATGGGGAAATTCACCAAGTAAGTTGTGAGTGGCATAAATTTAAAATATTAAAAATTCTAGCTATTATTTCCATATTAAAAAACGTACATATTTTTATATATTTAACCATTTAATAAATAATAATTAGTTATTTACTATATATCATTTAATTTCTCCCAGAATTTACTGTCTGACCTTAATTAATTGTATTAATCGCTTAAAAGATATGAAATCCCTTAAGAGGCTGCGTAAAAGTGTGCAATAAAATGTTAAAAGAACATAAATCCATGCAAATTTGTTTATTTTTTAAAATTCAACATCTTGTGTCATAGTTTGGCACCTCTCACGGGGGATATAAAACCCTACTGATTTCTTAATAAAAAAATTATAAAGTTATCATACTAGAAGAATATCTTGACATTAGTTTAGTCAGGTTTATATTTTTCTTTCAGTGCCCGTTGTCCCATGTGCGTAGCCAACGTATTGGCATTGTCACTCATTCCGCCACCGAAATCTTGTGCATGGCTTCACGTAGCCAACAAGTAAGAAAGCTACAGTAGAGTACGCTCGACTGTAAGATACCAGGTACCAAGAAATGTTTGCTTTAATTAATAAGAATAAGCATTCAATGTCATAATTACTTGTACCCTTCTGGTCCTAGCTCTTATAGAACTAGCTCTCATTAGGACGGACATGGCTAAATCGACTCGGCTGGTGATGCTGATCAGGAATACGGAGTCGGAGATGCTTGCACGGAGGTATAATACCCTTGTACCCTCTAGGTACCGTGTATAAATATCCAAATGGCCAAATACCCGAAGCACGCCCAGAACGCCGCTCGTTTTGGTCTCAGATTTCGGCTGTTGGTGTTCCGCTCAGATGTTCGCCTCATCAATCGCATCTCGTTGAAAACTTGTCCCAAAAGCCACGTTGCCACGTTGTCTGACGTAGACTTCTCCTCCTCCTTAGCTTAGGCCCAATTCAAATATTACATTTATGTGTAAATGCCGGTTTGAGCTGCTCTTCGGTTTCGGTATTGATCTGGTCTTCTATGCAAATTAGGCCACAACGCCATCCGGCGAAATTCTTTATGTTCACATAACTTGGACAATAGGTTACGAACACGAGATAAGCGTTTAAAATCCCTTTTTTGGCGAAACATGCGCAGAATTTTGGAATACAAATTTTCAGCATAAATAATTCCTAAAGCTCAGGCGCTCTTATGTGATCGGATCATCTTTGGTGTTTTTACTCTAAGCTAGTTGGACTGATTTAAAACCTTAGAGGTCTTAATAAAATTATTTATTTGGAATTATACAATAAAAATATATATATATATATATTATTTTTTAAAATTAAATATAATAGGTTTAAGTAATAAATCAGTCACTACGTGTTAAGCATTTTCTTTGCCAATTATCTGTTTAAGGCTTGAATAATTAAAACAGCCTTACGTTTTCGCCATGCACTGTATTCCCAATGCTATGTATAATTTTATTTCCTCCTATTTCTTTCTCCCTTGAACCTCTCCCCTTTTATTGTCTGATTATGGCAAATATTAAATCATAGCCTATTTACACATTCCCATTAACAGATATGGGATTTTTATTCTTATTTTTATTTCTTCTTGGGTTCTTTGACATTTTTTTCTTTGGTTTTCTGGAGTTTCCTCTTTATTAAGAGTTTAATTTCTATTTAAACACAAGAACTTGGAGAAAAGTATTATGAGCTAACAAGCTTTCTGACATTTCTTTAAGAAAACAAATTCCCGCGAAATGCTTATACGTGGCCCTCTATTACATTAATAAATATATAATAAATAAATACATTTTTCTCGCAGTGCCTTCGCATTACCTCAACCGGCAGAGGTATAAATATAATATGTCTGGAGCTGGAGCTGGTCCAGCTCTGCCAATTTGCACTCACCGAGCGCGCACAGCATTCTCGGGTGAACACTTTGGGCTTGGCTCTTGTGACTTTGACTTTGGCTGTGCTTTTGGCTTTTGGCACTTGATTACCATTAACGGCATTGTTAGGCCCGAATGTGCTTGCCACACGATCTGCAGTCGGGCTAACTGAATGCGTAAACAGGTGACTTCCAAGCCAACTCCACCCAACTCTCGGTTTTATTCACGATCATTCCCCATTCCCATTCCGAAGGCCACGCAAGATGAATGGGCTGGGCTGGGGTTTTTCTCATCTCCCACGGGGGAGGTGCGAAATTTCATTTTGTAATTGTCAAGCGAGCAATTGCCACAGCCTTAAAGTAACACTCAATGGTCAGCAATTAAAGCTCATAAAAAAAGGTTTTTTTTACAATTTTTTTATTGGTTTGTAGAAGAACTTTGAGTCGCTCTAGCTTGGGAGTTTAATTTGTGGCAGCACACTTTTAGGCGAGCATCTTCTTATCTTATTCCCTAGTTTTATTTAAAAAAAAAATAAGTCCGAAAAATACTTAGTTGTTGGGTATTTTAGTACGAGAAGTTTAAATAAAAACTCTGTAGTTAATCTGTTCTAACATGAACACGTATAGATATATGCACATGTACCCTGTGGGTAATGGGTATAATTAATATAAAACATATTATTTTATTATAATAATATATAAAATTTATTTCCCCTCTTTACCCATTTTTTATTCAACAAATATATAGATAATAATACATCCGTTTATTTAAAGTCCATCTTTATACATTTTTTATTTGTTAATTTGTATTTTATTTTAATTACAATTCGTTGTTTAATATTATAAAAAAAAAATAATGCAAGTGTTTCGTTTCTCAACATAGTCCCGAAGCCAATCCGAGGGGTGGAGGTGGTGCTCCAAATCCCAGTCCGTAGCCACCGCCGGCGCCATAGCCAGCTCCAAAGCCATAGGAGACAGGCAGGGCAGCTCCGCCTCCATAGCCGCCACCGAAGCCGCCTCCGAGTCCGCCGAGTCCACCACCAAAGGCACCCACATAGCCAGCACCGCCGGCCAGGACAGGTGAGGCCACCACACCGGTGGACACTGGAGAGACCACGGCTGATATGGCTGGAGCAGCGCCCACAAAGCCGCCAGAGTAGCCACCGCCATAGCCGCCAGAGTAGCCACCGCCATAGCCTCCAGAGTAACCGCCTCCTGGCACCACCGACACCTTGATCACCTTCACCACATTCTCGGGCGCGTAACCGTAGCCGGAGCCATAGCCATAGCCAGAGCCATAGCCTTGGCCATATCCATAGCCCGATCCATAACCTTGGCCATATCCATAGCCTGATCCATAGCCAGAGGTGACCCCTCCAGCACCGCCGAGCAGCAAGTTCAGCTTGCCAAAGGTGGCATCTCCGGGCTTGATCAGGGCCAGCACCAGGACCCAGGCCGCCAATCCCGTGTAGAATTTCATGATGATTGTGAAAGGATGTAAGCTAATCCACTGCAAGTCGTTGACTGATGTACTCCGGTGACCGTACCTCCGATTTTATACCCATTCAACTGGCATCCGGCGACAATAGTCGGCGATTGTTCTGTCCCAAAAAAACTGCGAAGTGTGAAATTACTCAAGGGACCAGAGACTCCGTCACAACTATTTGTGTCAAAGTCAATTTTCACTCTTTTTCTTTTTTGCGGTCACGCAGAAGGTTCAAGTTTGCCTAGAACCCAAGAGTAAAGCCCCGAAATGCGATCATACCTGGAAATTCACGGATGATTGTGTAAATATATTCAAGCTCAAAGGGAATTAACACTTTCGCTTTCCAGCGCCGGATTATGCAAGCGGCTCTGTTCCCAGTTCCCAGTTCCCAGCTAATGCCCATCGATGATCGATTCTCGACAACAGTCGGACTGGCTTATAAGTGAATAACTACAGCTAATACATTGCTAAAATGATTAGAAAAATGTTTAAGGCACACAAGCGGTCTCTGCGTTGCAGTAGAATTTCTTGAGGGGTCTGGCTGCAAGTTGAAAAGCTTTAGTTGTTCCGGCAAAGTACACTGACGGGATACAGGTGGCTCCATCTCTGAAACAAGCCTGCTTTTTTTCTCTGACAAGATCTTTCATAAGTACTAGCAGAGCTTAAAGGATTAATTTAATGTAATTAAATTCAAATGTAAACATAATCCTTGCTTCAAAAATTTACTCCTCCTCGTCGTCATCCATAGTTAGGTCTATGGTGCGAAGCGGCATGCGCCTGCGCTCAGAGTTCCTCTGAGATCGCTTATCGTACGCGGCGATGCACGCGTTCAGCCGTTTCTCCTCCCGTTTATGAGCCTTTTGGAGCTTGCTCAGATCCTTAGTCACCTTGTCGAGCTTCTTGCTGAATGCGGCCACGTCTTCTTGGCTCTTCTTCACGAGTTCGCACACGCTCAGAAAAAGTTCCTTATCCGATTGGTCCATGTTCTTCCGCTGTAAAGGCGGGTTATTGTTAACAATAAACAAATAATTAAAAAAAATAATAACTAAATACTGGCTATTGCTTACTTCAATTGGCTTCAGCTTCTCTGCTTCAGATATTTTCACAAATGTGAGCTCTTATTACAGACAGCTGTTTGAAGTTTCTCGTTATTTACTTTTCAATCAGCGCCTACTATACTTCTCAGTCAAACTGTTTCTTAGCCAGCTTTTAATCGAAGTCATCCGTTTTTTTTCTCCGTTATCGACACAGGATCCTGGAGTTTGCTCTATTTTATGGACATAAGATTAGCAATGAAGTTTATCATTGTTAACAATAAACAAGAAAGGAAGCCAATGTTCTATATTCTGTTACAAGAGTATAAATATCAAGATTACAAAGTTTTATGCAGTTATCTTACATTTGACCCGATCTCTCATGTGAAAGCTATAGGATTTAGTTGTCTAATCCTGATCATTTTCAATTAAAATGTGCCTGTATGTATATAATTATGAGGGGTTAAGGTTTCATGTTGATATCTAACTAATACCCATTGTGAAATGTACTTCCGCTTCCGCTTTAAATGAGAGAACAATTTTTGCTATCCTGAGACTGCTTGCTTTTCTAAAAGATCTTTTTTTTGTGTGTGCCCCATCCATCTCTTACTCTCTCTTTCACGCTTTGCCTGCAATGTACAAGCATTAGCGAACGAGAGAGTCTCTTTTGAGCTCCACTCTGAGGGAACTTTGCATTTTTTCTATCCGATTGCAGTTAATGGAAACCCAAGAGAAGATATCTATATTTCCTCTCCCCCATCTCTGCTGAACTTTCCAGAATATATATCCAGATCCTGTTAATGGTCACCCAAGCCGAAACTAGGTTGTCAAATAATACAAAAAATAAAAGAGCAAAAATACACGACAACCCGAAATTGGGGTAAAAAAATTCTCAGTTAGTATTTGGAGCATCCAGTGGCCGACAGGAGTAACTTCGTCCCAAAATTGTAACCACCAACTTGTACCCCGGCGCCGGCCATGAAGAAGCAGTCGAGTGCGCCCAAGAATTCCCGCCAGAAGCTGGGCGGCGGCAGCACCAGCGACGACGACTTCGTCGGTGCCAAGCTGGTCACCTCGCCGCTCGTCCGGAAGCACCGGAAGGCGGGAAGCAAGCCGCAAACGGGCCTGTTCTACAGCACGGACTGGGCCAAGTCGGCGCTGATCAGCAACTTCCACAAGCGGCACTGGCAGCAGGTACCGGCCTTCGAGGGCGAGTGGAACTTCTACTGGGCCAGCACCCAGAACTGTCGCTACATCTTTGGCATCGATCATCCCTATCGCATGCGATCCGATCAGTAAGTTTCCAGATCCAGATCCTTATCCTGTCCAGATCCTCCTCAAATTTGAGTTGCAGAGTGATCAACCACTTTCCCAACTCCATTGAGCTGTCGCGCAAGGATCTGCTGATCAAGAACATCAAGCGCTACCGCAAGGATCTTGAGCGGCATGGCAGTCCGCTGGCCCAGACCCACTCGCCGGACACCAAGCTGGGCATTGGTGGTACCCGCTACAAGCATCTGGACATCATACCGATGACCTTCGTCCTGCCGGCGGACTACCAGCTGTTCGTGGAGGAGTTCCACCAGAACCCGGCCCACACGTGGATCGTCAAGCCCTGCAGCAAGTCGCAGGGCGTGGGCATCTACCTGGTGAACAAGCTGTCCAAGCTGAAGAAGTACGCCTGCGATGCCCGCTCCTTCTGCCCGCAGCTAAGTCGCGGCAGCTGCGTCATCTCCAAGTACATTGAAAATCCTTTGTTGATCGGCGGCAAGAAGTTCGACCTGCGGCTCTTTGTCCTGGTCACCACGTTCAGTCCTTTGAAGGCGTATCTCTACAAGGAGGGCTTCTGTCGCTTCTGCACCGAGAAGTACGACCAGACCGAGATCGATAATGTCTTCATGCATCTCACCAACGTGAGCATCCAGAAAACTAATGTGAGTCGGGAGGATATATATTTATATATATTATATATATTTTTTTAATCTTCTTAAGGAGGAATACAACTGCATCCATGGCGGCAAGTGGCCGCTGCAGAATCTGTGGCTCTACCTGGACAGCCTGCGTGGCGAGGGCATCTCTCAGATGCTATGGCAACGCATCTCGGACACCATCCGCCACTCCCTGGACGCTGTGGCTCCGGTGATGGCCAACGATAGGCACTGCTTCGAGGTCTATGGCTACGACATCATCATCGACGACAACCTGAAGCCCTGGCTGATCGAGATCAATACGTCGCCGGCCATGCAGTCGACCACCACCAACGATCGCATGCTCAAGACGAGACTGATAGACAATGTCCTGGACGTGGTAGTGCCGCCCAACACCATTCCAGAGTGAGTCTTTATACTTAGCACTTGAAATGACCCAAAACTTATCCTTTTTCCCAGCGAGCACTGGGACAAGAACCCGCGTCCCGAGCTGCTCCAGAACTTCACCGTCTTGACCCCTATACAGCAGGTAAAGGTCAAGAAGGCGTCTGGAAGGTCGCCCAAGAAACGGACTGCTGCCGCCGCCCCACCACCCGCCGAAGGAGACATTCGGCTCGCTGGCAAGCCCAAAAGGCATCGTCGATGACCGCGATGACCCCGTATTGTTTTTATGGAAATGTTTAGCATTTAATTCGCACAAAGTTCTTATGGAGTTATTAATTATACAAAATTATAGCATATCGTATTCGCTTAGGCTCTACTTATGTGTGTAATCGAATGGTTCGTACTGCCTGTCTTTTTTAGAGACTATTCGGAATCCTTAGGTATAGGGACGAAAAAAAAAAAAATATGTATGATTCACTCTACACTCGCTTAGGGTGACTCCAAGTTTTACTTTCCTCACGAAACAAAAACAAACAAAATATGATATTTACACATTTTAAAAATAAAGATGGATAAAGAACGTAAATTTAGGAATTGAATGTTTGTGGCTTCCTTCTCGCTGAATTATGTTATTTACAAAGGCGGTTTTGACTTAGACTTAGACTTAAAGCTTACTAAGGATCGGATATCCGATTAAATCTAAGCTAAGCACACACTGACATATCGGTTGCGCTTTACAAAGGGTAAATACTTTCATTGCTCTCGTTACTCGTTACTCGCTACTCGTTACTCGCTACTCGTTACTCGCTACTCGTTACTCGTAACTCTCTTGTGGTTTAAGAACTCGGCTTAGATGCGTCAGGGTGGGTGTGAAATTGGCTTGAAGTCGTGTTTATAAAATCAAGTTTCTCGCCTCCCCTCTCTTTATCTTTACTTTTATCAATAAACAATATAATATTGGTGTTCGTGGCCTAGAAAAATATCACGAATTACATGTGGTGATGGTTTATATTTATATTTCGTACAACAAATATTTTCCTTTTTATTTCTCGGGAGGATTACAAAAATGTACATATGTGTATATTGCACCTCGAAATTCTACGGAATTATAATCAATGAAAAAAAAAAAGTTTGGAAAATGTCTTTGTTTTGAAATTATACAATTAAGATTTCCCTAAATATATACGAAAGCACTCAGCACTCGGTGGCGTAGTAGAAGACCTCCACCTCCTCGCTGACCTCGCTCAGAATGGCCCCTGCTGCACCCGCTCCCTCTCCGGATCCGCTCTGGGCGAGCACATCGCGTGTGGCGCGCGCATGCGCCAACACCTATAGTCACACCTTCGAGGCATGCGGCTGGGAGCCAGCGGTGCTGCCGTACTGCGACTGTCCGGAGGACATCTTCTGCACGGTCTGGTAGCTGGGCTGCTGCTGCTGCGACTGCTGCTGCTGCTGCTGGAGGAGCAGGTGTGAGGGCATGCCGCTCTGCTCGCGTATGGTCACCTGGGTTACAAAGGGTCCGCGACTCCGGGCGCTGCTGTTCAAGCTGGCCGGCGAGTAGCCGTTCATGGCCGCCGCCTTCCAGTGCGGCACATTGATGGGCGACGACGACGAGGAGGCCGCACTGCTGCTGTGGCTGTGCTTGATGCTGCCCACGCGCTGCTGCTGCACCGTCTCGTACTCGTAGTAGCTGCTGATGGGCCGCGTCTGCGCCTGCAGCTGGGCGGAGGAGGAGCCGCCGCCGGCCTGGGGCTGGGAGCCGGAGTTGGTCGAGTGCAGGCTGATGTCCTGCGAGCGGGCGCTGCGCTGCGAATGGTAATGCTGATGGCGGCGACTAAAGAGAGCAAGGAGGGAAAGGATTATGAGTATTTTTACATAGTGACGAAAGAAATGTGGGTTTAATCAAAGGCATACGAAATTTCATGATACGATATTTTTGCACTCGAATTTTTCGTGCTGGCTCCAGGCTCTCTTTGAGCGAGCGAAGAGGGCAGCTAAAAAAAGGCTTGCATACTGTAAAGCAAATGTATGGCCGTTCGGAATCTTGTTATTATTATTATATTAGTCTTTTGTTTAGTGTTTGTTATTTCTATTGTTTTTACCAAGAACTTTGCTTGTCAAGTTCAAGCAAAATGGATTAATTTAGCAATAAGAATTTAAAATATCTAAGATAAAAATGTTTAAACTTGCCAAAACCTTTTTTTAAGTCAATTAATAAATATAAATTAGTATTAAATACTATTAACTAGTATTAAATACTATTAATTAGTATTAACTAGTATTAATTAGTATTAAGTTCCTCAAGTTACTCAAGCACTTTAGGAAGTTGAACTTGTATTAATGAGTATTAACTAGCATTAACTAGTATTAAGTTCCTTAAGTTCTCACACTGACTGGTATTAGTATTAACTAGTATTAATTGGTATCAAGCTCCTTAAGTTACTCAAACACTTTAGGAAGTTGCTTCTTTCGGTGACCTGGTATTCGTGTTAACTAGTATTAAATAGTATCAATTTTTTTAATTTAATTTTTTTCCAAGTACCAAACTTTATGTTTTTCTAGTTTCACTTAAATTTACAGAAGTGTGAGTGCTTGGGCTTGGGTGTGTGTGGGTGTATGTGGGAGTGTGTGTATGTGTGGTTGTGGGAGTGTTACCTTTCCGCCTCCACCTTGATGCGCTGCCGGATGACCTGCTGTCGCATGCATTCGAGCGTTGACTCCGAGAGCGCTTCCGAAATGGATGTGATGGAATCGCCTCGACTGTTTTATTTTTTTACCAGTGTATATGTTATGGTAGTAGTAGTAGTGTGTGTGTGGGTGTGCGTGTGTGGTGGGGTGATTAAACACAGAGACGACAACAACAAACAGACAGAGACATGAGCCCGCGGAATAGACAGAGAAAGAGAGAGGCGGCACAAACAAAGGTTAAATGGGTTAAAAAATGGTTAAAAATGGGTTAACAAATGTTAAAAATGTGTTAAAAAATGTAAAAAATAACTTAACAAATGTTAGTTAATTTAATATAATTTATTAAGTTAGTAAGGAGACTTGGGAAGCTTAGGAAACTCACCTTATCTGATGATGCTGATGGGGCTGCTGCTCCTGGTGCTGCAGGTCCTCGTAGTTGGCATAATGCTGATACCGATGGTTGAAGATGTCGTTCTGATGGATGCCCCCATTCAGCTGAGATGAGGCACTGCCAGCATTGGGTGCCGGGAGTGGGGGCGGCGGCTGATACGCCGGTGGCTTGCCATTCCGCTCGAGAGCGGCCAAGGCAGCGGTGGGCACCTGCATCATCTTGGGCACATGCTGCTGCTGCTGCTGCTGTTGCGGGGAGGTGGCCGAGGAGACCACCGAGCTGGGCGGGGATATGGCCATCGAATAGGTGTCCACGGGCACCACGCCATCCTTGCGGTTCTTGCCAAAGCGGAACATGTGCCCGATGCCGCGCAAAATGCTCGGCTTCTTGGCCCGCGACGACTTGCTGCCGTGCTTCCCGTCGTTAAGGGAACTCTGGAAGGGCGCATTGCGCTGCGAGGCGAAGCCACCCTCATGGTCGCCCTCCTCCAGCAGCCAGGTCTTGCGGGGTTCTGGAAGGAATTCAACAATAAATAAGGCATCCGGATGGGAATTTATAATTTAAAACTTACTGTTGGCATCCGGCTCACTGACCACCGCCGCCCTTAGGCTGTCCTCCCGTCCACGACCGCGAGGCGCGCGCAGAGCATGATGGCCGCGCGGCTCGTCCGACATCTGCAGCTCCTGCACCATCGTCTGCAGCGACTCCAGCGACGAGGACTTCTTCATGCCCAGCGAGGGACCCAGATCGCCCAGCTGGTCGCGGGCCTCCTCCAGCTGCTGCTGCTGCGACTCGCGCTGCTCGATGCTGGACGCGGTCTTGGCATGCTTGTAGCCGGAGTTGAACTGGGCATTGGCACTGGCAATGCGAGCCGTCAGCGACTCAATGGAGCCGCCGTAGACGGCCGACTTGGTCAGCTGGATGCGACGCTCGCGGTCGCGCTCCTCGCGCAACTTCTTGTTCCGCTGATACGTGCCCGTCTCGCGGGCATCCAGCGCCGCATGGTGCTTCTCCGAGATGCTGCGACGGCCCAGGGCATCGCGCGAGAAGTGCTCCACGCCCGAGTTGGTCTCCAGGCTCAGCTGCGACGAGTAGGTGGCATCGAAGTTGCTCGACGAAGGCGTGCCGGGCACAACGTTTGCCGCCACCGCCGCCGCCGCCGCCCCCGGTCCCTTGCTCCCTCCGGCTGCCATCGGTTGCGATGAGTTGGCGCTGCTCGTGTTGCAGTGCGGTCCATCGTGGGTACGCGCCGGCAGGGTTCTGCAATTAATGGGTATTAGTTAGTATTAATTGGTATTAATTTACTTATTAATGTATAATACCATTATAATAATACTAATACTTTAAGCAGTATTAGTTAGTATTAATTGGTATCAATTTACTAATTAATATATAATACTATAAAAATAATTATAATACTTTAAGCAGTATTAATATTGGTATTAGTTGGTATTAATTATTATGAATTTGGATTAATTTGTATTAATTAAAATTAATGAGTATTAACTCGTGTTAATCAGTATTAGTTATTATTCATCAGTGTTAATTAGTATTAATAAGTATTAATGAGAACTAATTAGTATTAATTAGCAACAAGTTCCTTAAGTTACTCAGGCACTTTAGAAAGCTGTTTCTTAAGGTGACTGGTATTAGTATTTACTAGTATTATTAGTATTAATTAGTATCAAGTTCCTTAAGTTACTCAGGCACTTTAGGAAGTTGCTTCTTACGGTGACATGGTATAAGTATTAACTAGTACCAATTAGTATCAGTATTAATTAATATTAAGTTCCTTAAGTATTTAGGAACTTTAGGAAGCTTTTTCTTACGGTGACATGGTATTAGTATTAATTAGTATTAACTAGTATCAAGTTCCTTAAGTTACTCAGGCACTTTAGGAAGTTACTTCTTACGGTAACATGGTATTAGTATTAATCAAAATTATTATTAGCTATATTACCTAGTATTAATTAGTATTAATTAGTATTAACTAGTATTAATTAGTATTTATTAATTAGTATCAAGCTGTTTCTTACGGTGACATGGGCTCGGCATCGTCCTCGATGAGCACCGCCGTATTGCCATGGCCAGTGAGCAAATGCAGCTGTGCCGGTGACCAGTTATCGTTGGTGGCCATGTAGTAGCTCTCGTTCCGGAGCGCTGCACTGCTGCAAATGGGCGGCGGCGGCAGGCGACGCTGTTGATGCGACTGCGACTGTGCCAGCTGCTGCTGCTGCTGCTGCGAGGAATGTTGTGGCTGCTGCAGCTGCTGTTGCGGCTGCGCTGAGTTCGAGGAGCAAATGCCACCGGTTAGTCTGTCCAAAACGGGATTGCTCCATCTAAAAAGAGGGAGAATCATTTTAGAATATTTTGTAATAAAGAGTAAACAGATCCTCCTCACCTATTCATCTCATTGCCGGCGCCGCCTCCGCCTCCTCCGCCGCCATTGCAGCGCTGCTCCCGCTTCTCCGGACTCAGGTAGATGACCGTGGCGCCCGAATTGTCGCTGGCATTGGAGCTGCTATTGTTGTTATTCCCATTCGAATTCGAGTTGGAGTTGCTGCCGCCGCTGCTGCTATTGCTATGGCTGTGACTGTGGTTCAGGATGTCACTGGAGCTGGCCGAGCGCAGGATCTTGCGGCCCACCAGCAGGGTTATGGTGCCCGGATGCTTCCCCGGCGTATTGACCATGGCCCGGCGCAGCGTCTCCATGGCCTCGGCATTGTTCTGCCCGCGCAACGATACTCCGTTCACGCTTAGCAGCTGGTCGTTCATTCTGAGGCGTCCATCCCGGGAGGCGGCGCCACCATGGATCACGTTCTTCACGAATATGCCCAGGTCGCCATCGTGCTTCATCAGCTGACCGCCACCGTTGCTGCTGCTGGAGGCACTCGAGCCGGAGGCATTCAGATTCGAGCACGTCTTGCCCTTGACACTGACGCCCAGGCCGGCCTTCTCGGTGTCGTGGACGGGAATGTGGAGCGTCAGCTCCTCGCGGGAGTGCCAGCTATTCGAGCTGGGCGGGAGGCTGTCCTGTGGTTGGAAACAAGGAGTTAAATCAAGATCGAGGACTCTCTAAGAGTTCAACTTACATTGGAAGCCGCCGACTCGCTGCCCGCATCGATAAAGTGCTGAGATTCGTTGAGCAGCTGCTGCTGCTGCTGCTGATGCTGGGTGAACAGGGACCGGGCGCTGCTCGACTTCTGCACTGCCAGGGGTGGCGCAGCAGGGGGATTAGGGACCGCCTTCTCCGCGGGCTGTTCCCCCGCCGCTTGCTCTGCCAGCTCCTGCTGGCGCGAGACCACTATCCTCACGGTGGCGCCCGCTGGCATGCCCCTCAAGATGGCCACCACATCCGTTTGGGTCTTGCCCGTCATGGGAGTGCCATCCACCTCCAGCAGGCGATCTCCGGGCTTGAGGCGTCCATCCTCGATGGCAGCACCGCGCGGCAGGATGTTCTTGATGTAGATGGGACAGTGGCCGCCGGCGGGATTGTCGCGCGTGGTCACCGAGAAGCCCAGACCGTTGGGGCCCTTCTTCAGCAGGATCTCAATTTTGCGGCCCAGCTTGCGGGTGTTGGCCACCTGCAGGGAGGTGCCCACGGGAGCGGCATGCGGTTTGCGGGTGGGTGAAACCGTCGCCACCGTCGCCACCTCCACGAGGTCGGCCACCTTGGAGTCGCGCTGCTGCTGGCGGCGATGGCGGTCACCGCGCAGCACTCGCACCCTCAACTCGGAGCTCTCGAGGGCACGGCGCAGTTGCTCCTGCACCTGGGACTCGGTGAGTCCAATCAGCTTGATCCCATTGATCTCCAGGATGCGATCATCGCGACGCAGCCTGCCTCGTTCGGCCCGACTGCCCGGCTCCACGTGTTGCACCAGCAGTCCGCCGCCGTGCTCCCTGTCCGGCAGAGCGGTGAGGCCCAGCGGACTGCCGTACTCGTTGATGATCAGCAGCATCTCACCGTCCTTCTCCCTGATGGACTCGTAGGCCTGGCCCAGCGGCTCCTTCCTCTTGATCTCCCGGGGCAGGGACTTGCTGGAGAATGCACCGAGCACCGAGGAGGAGGACGCCTGCTGGTGGTGCCCTGGCTGCTGCTGGGTCTGCTGCAGCTTCTCGGCTGCCTCCATCCACTTGTAGCCGTTGCCGTCGCCCAGAAACTGCATGGACAGGCGGCCGGAGCGGGCGAATGGCTGCTGGTTATGTCCCGCCCCGTTCCCATTCCCATTAGCAACCTGCGGCTGTTGGTGAAGCAACTGCTCCTTCAGCTGCTGGCCGGGATCATCCTCTTCCTCCCACTGCGGCGACAACTGACCACCGGCCTTGTCCAGCAGCAGGCGCTCTGGGGAATCCCCGCCGGCATAGTGCGGCGCCGCCGCCGACCAACGCTTGTTGCTGCCCTCGGCCTTGAGCGAGGCCAACAGGTTGGGATCACTGCTGCGGCGCACCATCAGGCCCACGCCCAGGCCGGCCATGGGACCGGATGTGGTGCTGGTCACCTCGATGTGGGGCGTGGAGAGGTCACGGGGACAGGTCGGGGCCTCGGTGTTGGTGGGATCGCGGAAAATGTCCGGCGAACCGGTGCCCACAGAGGAGCTGCCAGAGGCTCCGTCGCCGCCGCCCTGCGCTACACCAGGATCCGGTCCAGGGTCCTCGAAGTGTGCCAGTATCTGTTCTCGGTCATCGGCCACGTCCCGCACACAGTCATCCGGATCGAGGATGCCCGACTGGGTCTGCAGGTGCGTCACTGTCACCCAGGAGTCGGGCTGCAAGTAAAGAGAGGGAAAGGGAATTTAATTAGTATTTAAGTCGGGGGAGTTTTTCAGGGATTCTAAGTAAATAAAAAATAAATATTGTATAAATTCCATAGGTCTTAAAAACAAATATGTTTTAACCATGTAATATATTAAATAAATGTGTTTCACAGTAATAATTTAATGATATAATCAAAGATCTAAGAATTAGCATGAGATTCCCATAAAAACCAATTTAAAAACACTTTCCTTCGCTTCCTAAAAAGATAAAGAGACACTGGCAAGCATTAGATGGAGATCATGAGCCGCGGGAGTCTGTCGTCTTTCCCAACATCCAACACAAGCCCTCCTCCCTCCCTCTCTGAGATTTGCAATCTTTCTTTAGTCTTGGAAATGGCATCTTGGAGACGCATCGCCTCGCGAAGCGGAGCTTCTCACAGCCCCATCTTGCCATCTGCACATCAGCAGCATCTGCTTCCGCATGAAGAGCAGCCACTTTACGTGTTGAGTCACTAAATCCAAATCCGAATACGAATACGAATCTAAATCCCCATCTCGAACCATGTGGGCTCAACTTGAACTCCCTGAGTGGTGGTGGTGAGTTTCCAAATAGGCCACACCGCGTCGACCTCCAGCGCCCCAAATTGCAGCCATTTCGAGGCAAGGAGCTGGCGTTGCTTTTTGGCATTCCGATGGATTCCACAACAAATGCCAAATGCCGACCACTGGCAACGGGGTACACAGAGAGAAATAGAACAGATAAAAGGTGTCTATCATTGCTATTATTATTTGACAAAAAAAAGAAATAACCTCCATTAACTTGTTTTAAGAATTACATCATCTATTAAAGCTTTATTATTATATTTAATAAATGCTGTTTGATTTAATTGCGACCTATATTCGTTATATTAGAACCGAAATTTGCGCTGTTATACTATAAACTGTTATACTGTTATACTGCTATAATGTTATACTAACTAGTCTCGGATTTAGAATTTAAATTTATTTTTAGCTCTAATGCTAGAAGGGTCAGAAAAATAATGCATAATGTATGTTATGTATAACTTTGTTAATGATTATTCAAAAAGGAAATCTACCTTTTTCCTATCTTCTTTTTTTTACTTTTAAAATCAAATAGAACCCTTACATTTTAAGCTATTTCTCAGTGTATAGAAACAAAACAATTGCATCATGGCTTTA
This sequence comes from Drosophila tani, assembly GCA_008042535.1. Lineage (NCBI taxonomy): Eukaryota > Metazoa > Arthropoda > Insecta > Diptera > Drosophilidae > Drosophila > Drosophila tani. The sequence continues at coordinate 35,925 of VNJO01001067.1, read as the reverse complement.
AAAAAAAAAAAAAAAAAAACAAGAAAGGAAACTAACATCGGCAAGCCAAAGTTTTTATACCCTTGCAGAAAAATTTAAGAAATTTAAAACATATTGCTATAATTTAAATAAAGGATCATATGTTAAAGTTTAGTTCAATATCTTTAAAAGCATCAAAAACCGTCCAATTTGGCCCAATCGTTCCTATGGAAGCTCTAAGATATAGTGGCTCGATTTGTACGAAGCTTAAAACTTATAGCTATAATTAAATTAAAGGATTATGTATTTAATCTGAATCCGATATCAATAAAATCAACGAAAATCGGCTAACTTAAACCAATCTTTCCTATGGCAGCCATAAGATATTATAATATTAAAATACCCTCTGCAAGGGCATTAAAAAAAGCAGCCAAAAGCGTTGGAGGCTCAGTGACTGAGACGAGCTGCAGAACTGGAACGTCGAACGTCGAACGTCAGCTTGGCGCAATAATTTCGGCTATTTTTCGCTTCTCCTTCGCTTACTTCGTCTCTGTGTCCGTCATTTGGTTTGTTGCTTCACCTGGCTTGTTCGCAGATGTTTGTTTGTTGTTGTTGTTGTTTTTGGTGTTTGGTGTTTTGTGGGTCAAAGAGCGCACAATCAAGTATTCTATCGGCTGCAGCATTGATTTTCTGGGATTCCAAATCGCGATTCGGCGCGAAGAATGCAGTTTGTGGACAGTGGGTCGAAAGGGGGATAAAAATTGGTATTGGGAATTGGTAATTGTTTTTATAAGATGAAGCCATAAGTTGAATTATGAAGGTATTAAAAGAATTTCCTACTAGGTTTTATATTTTTTCTGATAAATATTCTATCAATAAATTACCATATGATTTTTTTTGTTTTTTGTTTAAATAATTTTTTTCTATGTCTTTTCCTTGTGCTACTTACATAATATAAATATAAATACCATTAAGAAATTCGAGTATAAATATACATATAATAGTTTTTTTCTTTTTGTATGTCTTTTCCTTGTGATTCATTATGTTACTTACATTATATAAAAATAAATACAATCAAAGCCATTATTAATAAAAGCTTTTATTAAAAGAAATTCGAGTACAAATATTACTACAGTATGACTACTACAACCCATTTATCACTTAACTTATTTTACCATTTTTCATCCAAATGGCTCCCATGAATTTTAAACCCATTTTGTACCACAGTGACTCGCGTTGATTATATATCTTTATGGTCATTTGTCAATGGAAATTATGCGGCAACGACTTGACAACGATCTCGTTCTCATATATCATAAAAACTATTAAAAATGCAAAATGTGGGTGTGGCTGAACCAACAAGTGTCGTGTGTGTGTGGGGCTCAGAATTGAACCGGAGGAATGCCAAAAAGAGATTGTGAATGGATTTGTCATGTGTATACAAATATATATCTCTGCACAGAGCAAAAATGTGAGTCATATCGTTTATCTTTCTTTGGCTTCATGTATCAGAAATGGTAGGTATTTGATATATGATATAAATATATATTTTAGAACAATTATTTGTATATATTTTTGTACTTATTTGAATAAAATGTATATAGAGTCAAACCTCATATTTTCTTATTTAAATATCAAATCTATAATGTTAGTATTTTCTCCCAGTGGGCACATCTTCAGGGTATCTTTTATTGTGCATCTTTGGATGATAATAAGTATATATATACCTTTACACACGAGTAGGCCGAGGGCGAAGGCGGTCTCTTGGGCAGCGTGAGGGAGTAGGACTTGTGGAGCTGGCCGTGGGGAATCCCCTCGTGCTTGGCGGCCACCTTGTAGGTGTGTCGCCACCCAAAGAGGCCACCCAGCTTGGTGGCCAGCGCCGGGCACTTGGGCGGCACGTCGAACATATTGAAACTCCGATCTTTGGTCTTTGGTTTTTTGGCTGGAAGCACACTTGCTCCACTGCTTGTTAATTGTAATTTTATTATTTTTTTTAGTTTATATTATTCTTTGCTATTTCGTTTAGGTTTTGCAGAAACTCGCAAGTTGGCTGTTCACAGGTTTTGCCGATTAGTCGTAGTTTGAGGAACATATCACCGCTAAATGACACCAAAATTATATCTCTTTGTTGTGATTCAACTCTTAGTCACACCGTGTGTACTTTTCGTAAATATTATTATTATTCTGGCCGCGTTCTTATCGATGATGCAATGCGATAGTCTTATCAAGAACCCTATCAAAATGCAGTGGTTATCAGAACGACATTGAGAAGGCAAGAAAAGAATTCCAAAGATTCTACGATAGACAGTCGACACCTAAATATGAGCTTTCATATGGGGTATTTTTCCAGTAAATTCAAGATGAAACCAAAGGAAATTTTTCAATCTAAACAAAACTCCCTTTCAGAAGACACAGATAAACAAAAGAAACTTCAAGCCAGACATAAGAATAACAGGCGAATCAATAATAAATAAACTGACCTATCGGAATGATAAACAAATTGAAATAAACACCAACAGGCTTAAGATAAAAATGAAAGATTTCTTCAAAAAGTTCAGGAATATGGTTTTTTGCAACTTTCCTGTTCACACTCAAATTTAACCCCATTCTTCATGTAGGTTTATAATTATTTTACATTGTAGATAGAAGCAAACTGGTTTGGATCTAAGAAACTTCAGCACACAAAGCTTTTCGCCTTTCCCATGCAGTGTAATTTTTTCAGCTTGCCTCACGCCTCACGGTAGTTGGAAAAACGGCAGAAACGGCAACAAGTTGTACGGCTTGCATTTTATTTCCCCTTTTTATACCCGGTACTCAAAGGGTACAAGGGTATTATAACTTCGTGCAAGCCGAGCATCTTGATATGTATCACCAGCCAATTCGATTTAGCCGTGTCCATATGAAACAATACCTCTCAGAGACTATAGGAGCTAGATCCACCAAATTTGGAGACAACATATTAAGCTGTTGCAGATCAAGTTCGTTTCAAAATGTTGCCACAAAACAATAAATGAAAACCAATGTCAATGAGCCTTTAAATTTCACCCACAATGCTTTTGGTACCGGGTATCTCTTAGTCGGTAGCTCTCCTACTTGTTACATACGAAACTATGCTGTAGTGTTCGTGCTCAGGTATTTTTTTCTTCCTATAATACATATAATGCATTAATATATAGATAAATCAACTGACAGCGGACAGTGGCAGTTGCAAGAGTTGAACTCATTTCGCACACAAATTCGCAGTGATTATGCACCTGAGCAGGCAGCAAGGAGAGAGAGAGAGAGAGAGGCTTGGGACACACCTGTAATAAATGCGACGTTTGGCGCACTATGGGACCTCTGAAACAAACGGCGTTGAAAAAAAAAAAAAAAAATTATGTTTACGTTCGATATTTCACAATAAATGTACAAGATTAAATCAAAAATACTGTTTTTAATTGGTCAAACTTTTTTAAAAATTAAAAAATATAAACAAAAGAAAAATTTAAAAGGTTAAAATAAATTATTTCTTGTAACATAAGCTTGTTTTTGTATGATATTTATATATTTTGACTTTGATAAATCAAAAGGTATCATCCAAAAAGCGTAGGACCTTGTTTAAACACATTTTGAATAGGTTGAAAAATTATCTAAATTATTAATTCTGCAACGAAGGAACCCCAAATGGCCCCACTGTGCGCCAACAACAATGGCCTGCCATTTTCGAAGCGCCAGCAACGCGCTGAAGCATGAACAGAGAAATAACAGGCGTAATAAAGATGCCAGGCATCGGGTTTGGACACCCTCCCTCCTGCCTTTCCACAATGCGATTTATTTGCGTACTAGAAATGTTAGACACAGCAAAAAGTGACTGTGCACACAGACACTCACTCCAGAGGTACACGGTACAAAGCCAACATAGCTGGTTGAAAAAGTGGCAGTGATCTTTTACATTGGCCAAATCGACTCGGCTGGTGATGCGGACCAAAAATATATTTACTTTATGGGTCAGGAGATGCCTCCAGAATTATTACGTTTGTTTTGTTTCAATTATAAACGTTTGCTTTTTATAATAAAGTAACTATCACAAATGAGATTAAATTAAGAAAAACTAACCTATGAATTAATATATTATATGCAAATTTGTTAATTATCATAAGAGTTTTTTGCACAAACATTCTTGACATCAAAAATAATTCAGAAATGATTTTGGCTTGCATTTTAAAAGATACATGCTATTTTGACCGCTACTGTATCCCTCCGGGGCACGTATAAATATTTTTTGGGCCGAGCCAATATTTGGTTAAAGCCCAAGAAATGAAACTCAAGTCGAATTCCTTTTTCTTTTGCTTCAAAAAGCATGTGGAAATGTGGAGTATTCGGGCTACGATTCACATGTTCATTCGAATATCTATGAATAAGTTATTCACACACTCACTGGAAGGTCAGAAGGTAAAGTTAGGGAGGGGTTCCCATTGAAGAAATCGAGTTGGGTGAATGGACCCATTCATTCATTCTGGCATTCATTGATTGATTTAGCCATGCGTTAATTTCGCTAATTGAAAAACAATTGGTTTTTACGAATTTGAAATAGCTTCTATGGTTAAAGGTAGTCCAAGCCGATAGGTTTGTGGTACAAATACCTTAATTAATACCTTAGAAACCTTTAACTTTATAAGTTACTTTGAAAATGAATTTGAAGATGAATTTGCTATTACTTTTATATATTTTCATTGCCAACTGCACAGTCATAGGTTCGTTCACATGCTCGCCACGCACTCATTTGAATTATCAATTAGCGATCCCTTCTTGGCTGCGATTTGAATAGAAAATAAATAAACGCTCGCCGCATAGAAATTGATCCCCCCCAACTCTATAGATTACATGGATAGATATAAATCTGTATACGCATATTATAATGGAATCAGCTGCCACTCCCCTGGGGGGAAAATTAATTGAAAGAAGAAAAAATACTCATAAATTAGCACAAAATGCGATCATATAAAGGTTTGTAAAGCCCGTCGCCACGCCTTCTTGGTTCCTTTGTGCCCGGGCCTGTGTCTGTGCCTGAGCCTGCGCCTGCGCCTTACTTTCTGCTAGAGTTTTCAGTTTTCAGCCATAATTTGCAATCAGGCCTTTAACAACCCACGAGATGCCGTGAGGTTCCAATCAAAAAAAGCGGAAAATAGAGGTGAAAAATGGTAAACAACAAATAATGTGAGTACAACAAACGTGCGAGAAATATGCAGGAGAAGAAAAGAAAGGCCAAATTACACGTTGTCATTATGCATGCCATGCAGCGAAGGGCGGACAAAAAGCCCCATAATGAAGTGTACCAAACGGCAAATAAAAAGATAAAAAGGCAACGCAAAAGGAGGGAAAAATATATGCAAAAATGTGGAAAAATCAGAAATAAGGTAAGCTAAGTACAGTCACAAAGAGCCAGCGACTGAGACTGAGGCTGACTGGGAGGCGTGGTCAGCTATTGTTGATTTGAAACACCTTATACACGATTACCGCCTGGCACTCGAGATGCCGCCAAACTAACGGTGTACCAAAGAAAAAAATATAAATAAATAAAGAAAAATTAAAGTTGAGTTTGTATAAATATGTTTCTGATGTATACTTTATGTTTCTGATATTTTCTTGATGTTGCGTGCTCGGAAAACGTGGAATATGAATGACAAATGGACTCAAAGATGCGTAAAATAGATCCCGATAAATGCCTATTTAATCTGAATAATTTGTAATTCAATAAAAACCTTTAATGCTCGAAAATAGCAAATTTATGAATTTGGATTACCTTAGAAACAACTTTTAGTTTCTCTGGTCCAAAGCCGTGTATATTTGTGTCATTAGCAACCAATAACAAGTGAGAATGTCTGTTTGTTGTCAATACCCAATCTCCAGCTGAAAACACATTTGCACACAGAGAGAATTATGGCATCCTAAAATTGGGAAATGTACCCCTCTCAAAGTTCTCGAAAACGTTATAAAATTCTCAATATAAGAATTTTTCTCAATGTGAGAACATATTTCATTTTGAGTCTCCAGCTAAAATGTACCTCTCTCAAAGTTCTCAAAAACGTAATAAAATTCTCAATATGAGAATATGAACATTTTTGGTTCTTAAAATATGTACTCAAACTTAGTAAAAATCATCTCAAAGTGAGAACCTTTCATTCTGAGTCAAGTTTTACTCAAAAAACTCTCTCTGTGTAGTGAAAATGAGACAGACAAAGGCAGCTGAGGGTCACCATCATCTACATTGGGCAGTTACACAGATGTTTGGGAGAAGGAAAAGCCGGCTGGGGAAAACCAAGTGCAAGTGCAGCCAGCTGGCTCTACCATTTAAGGCTATTAATGTCAACGCTTTCTAATGGGCTTTCTATCTCTGGGCCATTGGCTTTCCCAATCACATTAAGCACTCTAATTATTATCAATCGGGGCGATGCGATATGATAGTCGCATTATATGATATGATACGACATCGAGTGGCTCTCATTTATATATTTCCCATACTGAGAACCGAGGTCGCTGGCACCCGGGAAATATTTCACAATGGAGAGAAGAGGAGAGAAAAGAAAAGCCAGCTACAGCACTTGAACCTAAACACCACACACACTCCAAGTTGTTGGCCAAAGAAAGCCTTCCGTAATTACTCACAGAAAGGTACAAAAAATAAGGCCATTTCCCTGAACCTTTAACACCCATCATGCGTTATATAAAAAAGAAAAAAACGCACAAAACTTAAAGAGCAGGGGAAATGAAACCAACTATATTGCGGCTCATCAACTTTTGCTTTTGCTTTTATCTTCTCCATACTCTCTTTTTCTTCTCTTTTAGCCATGGCTTAATTGCTCCACAGGTAATTATGTGACACTTTGTCCAAGATCAAGAGGAAACTGCATTTGTAAAAGGGGAACAACAACTGCAGTATCACGTAGTGAACTTTCATTTAAAACCTGTACTAAATCAGATTTCTACCATCGTTACAATTCAATGTAAGGCGAGAAACTTCTAAAGCTACCCGATAAAAAACTGACACTGCTAATTTCGGTGTGAAAATCGAGCATTTTGTACCCCTAAAAACACACACAGTATATAAATTTTCCACGAACTTGAATCGCAAATCGTATTTCGCAAAGCAAAGCTATTGGGTCACATTTCCGCTGAGGGGTAAACAAAAAACTGTCATGAGTCAGGGCCTTGAGACACATAGATATCTACTCGTATAGCTCAAGACCCTTTTTTTAGCCACCAGTTACATTCCTCGTGTGACATCTTGACAAATTGAAAAGCGTTCAGGGAGGAAACGAGGCTTTGCGTACATTTCCTTAAACTCTTTGAAATTATTTACTTAATGTGGTTTTTTTTAATGTATTTTTGTGTGTGTGTGTGTTTGTTACGTTAAAATATTAATTGCTGTTGAGTGGGCTTGGAAAAACTTTCATCTTTTCTTAGGCAAGCCATTTATAAAGTGGAGCGTCGTCGTCATAAACTGCACTCCCCAGTAACAGTGAGCACAGCCGAATGTTGAACAACAAAAGCCTCTTACCGCTTACCGCTTACCGCTGGCTGCTTACCTCAAACTTTAACTCGTAATTGCCATTTGCCGGAAAGTATATTCAAGTGAGTGAGGGGGGAAACAACTGGTTCCGAAAAGTTGATTGAACCTTCGGGGGAAGAGGGATTACAACTTAGGTGAATACTCATTCGTTGTGATTGAATAACACAGATTTTAATTGATTTAAACGGCTGTGACTTTTGCTTAATTGCACGTGAAAAGGTAGAGGAAGTGCGGATTTTTTCTGTTACTTTTTTTGGGAGAAAAGTAAAAGCTATGGGCTACATATAAAAAAATATTCAAATAAAAAACTCATTGAAATATGGTTTTGATTGAAGAAAGTATTTGTATGAAAGATTCGGGGGCTGCTTTTGTTCTTTTGAAAGCAATCGATCGACTCGGCTTTTGATACTGATCAAGAACTGACTAACATCATAATTCCCAGCCTGAATTTTAGGAGAATATAGATATAAAACTATTTAAAATAAAACCATAAAGGCCAAAATATATTTCTGTGTGTAGAAAAGCATAAAACAAAAGCACAAAAAAAAGAAGCGTTGGTTTTATGTCTTGGAAACCTTCGAGTAAGCTCCGCCAGCTCTCATTATGCAAGCGTTACTAAGTAGTATTTTTGGTTATACGCGCTTTTATCTACCATAAATGGTAGTGATAAGGTCAGGTAAAGACTTTTCGGCTTTTTGGGAGGGAGGGTGAAGGAAAGGGAGTCTGTCTTGGCCATCACGTGCTTCGTCGGAATTCGTATTCGTTTCAGGTCAATTGAGTTCACTGTCACTTTCACTCGTTGTCTGCGATCACTTCTCTCTCTCTCTAAACAAGTTTTGTGTTTGTTTAGTTTTATTTGATATTTTATTTACTTTGTTTTTTAAAGCCACTTTGGTGACAACACTCGATAATCGAAAAAACAGGCTAACAGTTAATCAAGGAGAGCAATGGGAATCGAAGCCGGCTTGCCATGCCGGCATTTAACTGTGCCTTTCCGATTGTTTTGATTCGTTTTTTGTTTGATGGCCAGCAACCAGAGATTTATTGGTATTTATGCTTTGTTTCGTTTTCGGCACATTTGCGGCTTTTGGTTGAGTTCGTTTTATTTTTTACTCGTTTTCAGCGAGTGGGAAAATAATCTTTGAAGTCTGTGAACTATACCTGTATACATTTGTACATATAATTTTGTTTAAGACTTATTTGTAAAACCCTTCTTACTTATTAAACCTTACCAGCCCTGAAAATAATTTCCTCATCAATTATATATATTTACTAGAGTAACTTAAAAAGATTAAGGGCCTTTAAAAACCTTAAAAAGCCCGGAATAATATTAAAGAGTATTAAATAAATGAGTGATCGTGGCCACTTTTGGGGTCCTATACCCCACTGTGCATTGAATATTTTATATCAAATCGAAAACGAAAACGAAAACCGAAACCAAAGCCGTAGCCCGAAAGGTATTTTATCTGTGCAGGACGATAAGATTAACGCCCGCTGGTGATACTTGCAAGAATCGAAAGCAAACGGACGCGAATATAGTTACATTGATACTAGTTAAAATACCATAGTATAGGTGGCATAGTATCCAGCCAAGGCGGAACCACTCAGTGGGCCAAACCCACCCAATCGATGCCAAAGCCAGTGAAGGCCAACCGCAGAATAGTGAACAAAATAAAGGCACAACTCAAGCGGCAAACTCCAACTGCTGGAACCACAGCCACAGCCCCCCTTCCCCCCACTGGCCACGCCCCTGGGCTTCGAACCTGCTCCACGATTGAGTTTTCAGTGTAAGCTCTGGTTCTCGTTCTCATTCGAATACGGATTCTTGTTCTCGTTGCATTCCAGCCAAGTAAAAGTAGCTAGAATCAAGGCTTTGCAAAACTAACAGATTTGTTTAGTAAAACAACAAAAAAAAATAACAAAAAGTTCATGTAACTCGTGTATTATGCGTTACTTGGCACCCGATTACAGAGCTTTATAATAATATATATAATATAAACAGTTTAACTAAAGCCAACTGCTTTTCAAGTTAGAGAACGCTGCAACTAAAAATTTAAGTATAGGAAAGGGTTTGAAACTATTGTACAAGCAAAATAAAAATTAAAAAATTAAATTTAGCAGGAGACGTAGTCAACAAACTTGATAAAATCAAATCTGAAAGGTAAAAACAATAATTTTATTCAAGGAAAACCTAACAATTTATCAACTGCCAAAAAACTGATATTTTGATAGATTTCTTTAGCAAATTAAAAGAATTTCTAGCAGCTTCAGGTATAACACATTTTCCAGATAGGGATTAGGTCCATAAACTCACATCAATCGTAAGTTGGGTAACGAAAACATTTAATAATCATTAAAAACCCTAAGCCGCTTCCATTTCAACCGAATTCCTAAAGGAAATCTTACCCCTAAAAAATGTGGCAACAATGCTTCTTTTTCTACTTCCCATTAGCTGTCGTGGAATCAGTGAAATTGGAAACCCTAATGGATTTATTAGGCGTTCGAGTCAATTAAAAAATAAGGAAAGAAAAGGTCAAAGGATCCGATGCGATGCGAAGCGAAGCCCCCAAAGAAGTTACAAAAATAAGGCAAGGGAATATACAATTTCTTTCCAATGCCAGATGGTGATATTGTGAGAAAATTCTCACTCTTGTTCGGCTTCTACAAAACAGGTGCGTTTGCCCTAATAATAGAGGGAATAATTCTCTCTTTCCTATAGATACATTTTGCGCAGTGTACGTTGTGCATGTCAAGACGTTTCCTGCATTTCCTTGATCGTCATGGGAAGCTAAGCAACAGAAAAACCATTATGAACAAAAAAAAAACGAAGGAAAAACACAAGTAGAGAAGAATCAACCCTAAAGAAACAACAAGTGTTTGCACTTCTCAAATATTTACACAAAACAGAAATTCGCGTTATCGGCAATTTATCTGCAGTCTCAACGGTTTCTCCGCGATTGCCAGTTTAGATATATGTATATATCTCCGTTTTTCTTCTTTTCAGATAGCAGCCAACTTTAGATAAACCTTAAATTCTTTCGAGAACACACAATTGAGACACACACACAGTGGCCTTAAAACTGTGACATTGCTGCAATGCCAAGATCTTGCACATTTTTGGCACTTGCACACAGAACACAAGAAAATAATAATACACAATTCGTTTGCTTCGTATTATTCGATTATTAATTGTATTATTTCTTTTACGTTTTAATTTCGAACCGTTAAAACAATTGCGTTAAGTATTTAAGCAGCAGAAAAACAACCACAGTAAACAAGTACCGACGACAGCCAGCAGCGGCTGCGACGTCCGACGTCGACGCATTTCGAAACCGAAGTGATGTGAGAAATACAGTGGGATCCCGCTCCCAAAAACAAAACATACACGCGACGACGGCCACAGAGAGAAAGAGCGATCGCAGGTGTACACTGCAAAAAATTAGTAACTTTTTACTTCATATCTGGTTTGTACAGAATTTGCTTAGTTGCTTACTTAGCTCCATCTTGAAAATGAGTGTCTGATATTTTAATTTGTCTGCATTATTATAGTTTTATAAATATATAAAATATAATTAGTAACGTTTGGCAGCATTAATTTATGAATTTCTATGAAAAAAGAAAGCTAACTACTGTAAGTTTGTATATCCTTGCAGTCTGCAATTGAATCATTAAAAATCTATCCATATTTATGTTTATGAAGAAAGGAAAACCTTCAACCATTGGCACTTATTTTTCCCAGTGTCATGAGAGAGTTAGTTGAAGAGCGCTCTCTCTTCTTCTCTGCGCTTGGTTCGCTCTCTTTGGCAAGTGCACAGACACCAGTGGTGCTCAAACTGTTGGCAAATGACCACCGGCCGCCAGAGATAACAACAACAAATACGGCGAGGAAGAACTTTGTCAAGCGGAACGCAAGCTAAAATGCGCCAAAAACAACCAAAGCAGAAGCTACTACTAGAAAAAAAAACAGAAAAAAAAAAACACTCGAGGAAAAGGGGATGCAACCAGCAATTGCAACAAGAAGAAAACGCCAAAGTAGAGGCAGCAACAAGTGCAACCCAATTTTTATACAAAGATTTTTCAGTACTCTCGAGTAATTAATTTAGAATAAAAATAACATATTAAGGGAATGTGATCTAGTAACTTATGGTTTGAGAAATGGTTTAACTTTTATTTTATATGTGTAAACATAAAAAAAATCGGGGTTTCCCTTTTATATTTTAAATATACCACTTCTTGAACATAAACACTTCTTTAAATACATATTTTGCATTTAATATTTAAGCTAATTAAAATATATCAAAACCAATTTTTGACAAAGAATCATTAATTCTATTATTGTTATCAAATATTTATTGCCAATGTGTTTCGAATGTTTGCAAGGAATTCTCCTTAAATTTCTTTTTGTAAGTTGCATTATCAATTTTTCTCTTTTCATATTTCTAACAAATAGTAAGTATTAAGTATTAAGTGGTATTTCGGAAATACTATTTCTAACAAATACTAAGTATTAAGTATTAAGTGGTATTTTAGAAATAATATTTCTAACAAATACTAAGTATTAAGTATTAAGTGGTATTTTGGAAATACTATTTCTATGTAATACTACGTCACCAAAATGATCACGAAACCCATATACTCCTCAAGAAACGTCGTCCTCGTCGTCACCTTCCTGGGCGGCGCTGAATGCAAATTTATGTGAGGAGGAAAGACAAAAGGCAAGCCAGGGCACCGACGCCAGGACGTCGTCGTCGTCGTTGGCATTGTTGTTACACTCGCCGTTGATCTCCTCTTGTGGCCATAACGATTTCTATAAACTAGACAAAATGTCAGGAGAAGAACACCGATTGGCGACGACGACGCCTGATAATGAGAATGGTTTGCTCTCGGGATGGTAATCATCGTCATTAACAGTTTCCGTCTTCCCCCCACTCCGTATTCTGGAACCAATTTAATAAATAACAACAATAGCTTGGCCTTCGAGTGCACTGGCAACGTTGTTGTGGTTGTTGGGCACTTTTCATTTGAAAATTCTCGCGCAATTAAAGCAAACCAACTGGAAAGCTTCCTTTTTTTCACAAAGAAAAACTCCATAAGCGTTGGCATAATTAATGAGAGAAACCAAACAAAGCAAAGCAAAAAATAAAAATAAAACAAGAAAGGAAGATAACTTTGGTAAACAGTGCAGTATGTAATGAAAATCGATCAATTTTGGTAAATTTGGAAAAATAAATAATAAAATAAAGTTGTGTCAAGTTTCATATAATTTACAAACACACTTTACATTTAACATGTAGATTTTTTTAATGTTCGGATAAATCAGCAGATCTAGCTACTATGACAGCTATATAATACAGTAGTCAGATCTTAAATCTTATCCTAAAGGAACGACTATTTTTATCTAATTTCTCGAGTCATCACTGTACTCAGGCTAACTTGTTACCTATTAATACGTACTTTCTTCGTAAAACGAGAGGAGAAAAATAAGTGAATGGCTCCGCTCATCAAGTTCTGATTGCATTTAATGTTCACTGCCGGCCTAACAAGAAATCGCACAATCACTCAAGTAAGTCATCAATCCAGGCAGAAGCCCAATTGAGCCATCAGTAGTGTGCTACGAATCCTTTCTTTCTTTTGCAATTAAGGCTCTTCCGAAAAAATTGCCATTGTTGTTCGATCGAAATTCTTCGCCTCAACTGTATTCAAAACATTAAAAATAAACAAGAAATTAAGCTAACTTCGGGAAGAAGAGGTTCATTTACACTTTCAATTTACCATTTGATCGTTTCGATTGAAATGGAAATCGATACAACAAAACAAAAACCTAAAGCCACCGAATTTTTGCTGACTTTCCTATATTGTCATAAAAATTGACTCATCGCTCCTATGACAGTTTATATGATAAGTAATCCGAATAATGTCTTAATAAATATTTCGCTCTCTGTAGCCGGGAAAGTGTGTGTGGATTTCATTATAGAAAAACTTCCCAGCTGTTGGTCTCGTTTTTTTTCTCTCTTTTTTTCACAGCTTTGCGCGGCCAAAGTTGCTCGACTGGTCTATTGTCCCAGCATCTGTGTATTTTTTTTTTTTTTTTTTTGGATGTGTGCGTGTGTGTGTATTAAAACAATAGATACAAACAAATAGATTTAAAACAATACAAAAAAAGTTAAGTTCGTTCACCATTTCACCCAATTTTTCGATTTGTATTCCGTTCCGTTCCGTTTCGTTTTCTTTTGGTTTTGGTTTCTGTTCTCTTGATTGAAATGTCGGTCACTAATTAATTAAGCAACTAATGAGCTTCGCTGACCTTGAGGTTAGTTTTTTTTTTGGGTTCTTAAGTTTTTTTAACATCAAAAAAAATAATAAGTTAAAAAAAATGTATTTTAAATCGAAACTTTACACGGAAATCACCAGCGACATCTAGCGTTTGGCGGAGGAAACCTAATCGAGTAAAGCGACATCTACATATATTCGAAATGGTCGTAGAATGGCTCTAAAGCTGTGTCACTTATTTTGATTCAAGAAAATTCTAGTCAAATAATTGTTTATTTGCTTATAAAAAAAAAAATAAAAGAGAAAATGTATAAACTTCAAGTATGCTTCACATAAAGAAAATTTACATCACAGTTTTTACAAAATTGTATGGCGCCATCTACAGATCCAATGGCCGCTGCAGACTTATGGCGCCTTGGTAAAAGTTGTTGAAAAGTGTGTACAATGCAAGTAAAAAGTAAATTTCTACATGCACTACAATAATTAAGTTTATTTTATTTTTCTTTTAACAACAGATCTCAGAGGTTATAAGTGCTATAATATCAAACATAAATTTTTCTGTGGATGTTGAACTTCTGAAACATCTGTATTTGTGTTTGCAGCACCAATGGGTGTTGCTCAACATGTTCCTAGCTTTTTTTTTTTTGACCCGATTGCATTTGACTGCGATAAGATACGAAAGATCTGATGGTGAGGGAAGATATTATGTATAAACTAGTATATATATACTTATACCTCTCCCACCGAACATTCTTACTATATAGATATATCTTTCGTAGACTGGAATCTCTGCATTCTGAGGTGCACACAACTTGCGACTCACTGCACCCATGGCATGTGTCAGTTCGGTGCCTGCATTTCATTTGTCAGCTGGAAAGGCCCGTCCAACTGGGTCATCATCTACACGACACGTACCTGTGCCTCTGTCTCTGCCTGGTTACCTGTTGGTGCCCCGCCTCTCCCTTTTTCAATTAACTAGCTGTTATCTCACCTGCAAATAAACAGAAAGGAAAAGAAGAAATAGTTTTCGATTATTTTGTTGTTAATTTTTTGGGGTAGGCACACAAAGTAGAACAACGATAAATTGGGGTAAATACAGAACAGCTTTTTTGATAAGTACGTTCCCTAAAAAAAACTATGAATAGAGGAAAGGAAGGTCTTAAATAAAATAAAATAGATTTTAGAGATTTAAGAGACATATTAATTGAAAAACTGATTCCCTTTTGTTCCTTTTATAATATTAAGCTATAATCAGATGTAAAAACAAGAATCTTTCTTTTGTCGAGAAGGCGATTGATTTGATTTAAATGGAAATCAATCGAAAATACCTTACTTATACTTCAGTAAAGTTTTAAATAACATTTTTGAATAAAGACACCGAACTTTCGCTGATTTTCCTATTTTCTTTCTCAGTTTTTGTCTATTGTAGGTAGTAAATACATACATATATGTCTGAACGAGCAGGATCGGACAACCATATCTTATGTATGTCATTAAAATTATCTTAAAATATTTTAAAATAAAAATAATCATAGCTTTGTTGTTTTTCAACATAAACCCATTGTTAATGATTGTTAAGTGGGTCCGTTGTTAACAAGCTTTGATATTTTTTCAACTCAATACCCTAAGACTTATTTAGTTTTTTATTGCACATTTTCTGTTCTAAATTAAAGGTAAATTAGTCGTGGTTCGCTTCCCGCTTTCCTCACATGCCACACATTCACTCTCGCACACAATTTCCCCCTCATGATTTTCCACCATTTTCCCCCCTCACTTTTGCCTGTTGCTTTGGCCACGTCTCATTTCATTTGACACTCTCTGAATCTGGGGATCTTCCGAGCCACTTGTGGGGCTTCCTCCGCCCGCCGGAGTATCGCCCAACACCCACTGCTGCCGCTGCCACTGCCACTGCGCGTAAGTGGATTTGCTATCGCTGCGTGCGCTTTATATCTCATTTTATTAGCCATCGTGCACCAGTTGGCCGATGGCGGTGACGTCTCGTGCTTCGTTACATTTTCATGCAACCAGCAACAGACGACAACCACAAACAAACAACAAGAAGGGAAGTTAATTTGGGAAAGTCGAAGTTTTTATACCCTTGGAAAAGCTCTTTGAAACTGCTTACTATTTCAAAATGGATTAGTTCAGGAGACAGACAGACGAGCGTTGCAAACATCTTGTCAAAATTATAATACCCTATGCAAGGGTATGAAAATACGGGAAAAGAATAATATAGAGGAAGGCAGGGTGGCGGCCATAGGGACGCAAAAAGAAAAATGTTTTTCTAATGTCAAAGACACGATCAATTACAAGCGGCTTAAAGTCGGCGGCTCGTGACTCGCTCTTGTTGTTGCGGTTGTTGTGCGGTTACTGTTGTACAGTAAAGACTTCCTAGGCTACACCCATTAACCACAATAATATATCCTTGAGCACTTTTTACGCCCGGTACCTAAGGGGTATTTATATATTATAACTTGGTGATCACCGAAATGAATCTAACAGGCAGAAGGAGGCATCTCCAGCCGCATCGATTTAGCCAAGGCCGTCTGAAACAATAGATCTCAGAGACTTTCAGAGCTAGAGCTACCAAATTTGACAATCGTATTTAAAAGTATAAAAGTATAAAGACACTCTGAAAATTTGAGTACAATCGGATAGTAATCTTTGGAGTTATTACACAATAAAGTTGCAACCTCCTAGCTCTAGCCCCTGAGATGGTTTCGAACCGCCGTGATTCTAAATACATATTTTAAAGTAAGCAAGCTTTAAGACCCTTTGCCTCTCAACTATTCTTTTAAGTTACCAACAGTTAAACCTAATGAAGTTCCACTGTAATTGAACGTTGTTATGTGGTTTCTGTTGTTGTCGTGTGTGTTGGAGGCGGGTGCCAAGGTGGGGAACTCACGGAGGAGCCGCACTCGAGTCCCACTTTGATTTGACACGCAGTGAGCGAGGGAAACGTGAGAGGAATCGCCGCAGCGTAGAAATACAGGGGGAGAGCCCGCAGAGTAGGATCAAAACCTAACCGAACCCGAGACAAACCCCTTTGGCCTGACGTTTATTTATGCATCTGCTTGCTCTGAATTTTAAAATTTGTGAGACAAACTGACAAGGATCCTGGGGCATGTGAAGGCGGATTCCGATTCCAGACTGCATTTCATTTACCTAATGGATGGATGGGGGATGTGTCAAAGGAGAATGTGAGCAGGCTAATAATTCTGGGAAATGACACAGAAATTAAGTAATAGAGAAGCACAACGAAGTCTGAATACTCAATGTAAATAATTCGATTGCAAAGCGACTTTGAGATGAGACAATTCAATGGCTAAGGGGGTTGATTTGGGGTTTAAGTTCTGTGATATGATTTGGGCTTTAAGGAGTTCGAATTTCATCAAATGAAAGCGAATATTAAAAGTATTATTCTTTCGCACATAAATTCCCTTTAAATCTCCTATAAACCTCAGCATTAAGCACTCATTTTAAAGCCATTTATTTTCTTTGACCACAAGCACAAATCCCATTAGCAACGTGATCTAGTGAATCATCATTATTTGTCTCATTTAGAGCACTTGTATTGTGTGTTTTTCAAGTCATTTAGCGCCAAAGGAAGAAGAGATTGAAGTAAAAAACAAAATGCTGACCTACAAAAGCATCGAATGATATTTAAGATATGGGTAATTCTCTGATTCAGTTTCTCGAAAGCCAGTTCAAGCACTGAATTCAGCCAAAAGTCAACGAAGATTTTGATGCAGTTAATATTAAAATGTTACTTGTTGATAGCTCTGGCTAAATCGACTTGGCTGGTGATGCTGCTTACTATTAACATATTGTTATCGTAGTTTACCTCTGGATTCTGCTTTATTTATTAGATTTTATTCGCTCTCTTGTTATTTTTACTGTGTGCTCTTTTCTTTTATAATTTGTAGTGTGACCGTAGTCTTTTTTTTTACTTAATCCTAATTTCATTTAATCTCGGCGGAATCTTAACATCAAATGCTAAAATGCTTTACAAAATGCTAAAAGGGCTATGCCATACATAGTACTCAGTTAATGCTTACAATATATAATACTTTATGTTTCTTGCCAGTTAATAGATTCTCAGTTGGCACTAAGTTATAATAACCTTGTACCCTACGGATACCGCGTATACTAAGCCAATCGGATATTGCGCAAACTTTAAACTGTTGTTTTTTGTTTCGTTATTTTTAATGTGTGTGAATTTCCGCAATCGCATCTCGGCCCATCAACAAGTTAAAAGGTGGAACAGCCCGGCGATGAAAGGAGGTTGGCGAGGGGGTCAACAAGTAGAGTCATTTGGGCGTCTAAAGGGTCAAAGGTGATAAAACATAACAAAAACAATAGGAGTTATGCAACAGCCAAGACAGAAAGAGAGGCTCGAGCGCCCAGAGTGAAAGTGAGACAGCAACTGGTTGGGGCAGAAGACAAGAAAAAGATACTGCGACAGCGGCAGGGAAACACGACGGAAACGCATTTATTGCGTTTGCTTTTCAAGGCAAACCAGCTGAAGTTAAAAGCTGCAGATGTAACTCCACTTAATCAATCAATCAATCAATCAATCAATCATCCAATCAATCAGGCTCCCGTTTGCTGTGTGGGTTCTCTTTTGTAACCAACACAAAAAGTGCTGGGAAATGTGTGATCATCGTCGCAGCATAACTCAGAAAGCGTCTTGAAATGTAAGAAAATCTTTTTAATTTAGGAAAAAAAAATAAAAAACTTTAAAAACATAAACTATGATTTATTATAAGAAAAAATAATTTCAATTTTAAGCTCTTAATGCGTAGTAACGAGTGCTTACTGTGGTATTTGAGTATTGTCTTCCTACTCTTCTTATTATCATTATTCTCCTTCTTGACAAACGAAACAAAAGCAACGATCGGAGAAGAGAAATGCAAGATGAAGAAAGGCTTCTTATTCTTATTTCTGGGGTATCCAAAAACCATATAATTTATTGTTTGCGGAATTGAAAAAAGAGACGACGACGACGCACAAAGGAAAGGAGTAAGCTGAGATTTACATTTATGTGTGTCGCATGACACAGAACGAAGATTTACAGTGAAAAACATTCCGAAGTTATAGTGAAATCTGGAAATGGGAAGCTTTAATGTTTATTCGCATTTTAAAATAAATATTTATAATAATTACTGTACCTTTTTAATCAAACAAAGAATATTTAAGAAAGCAAGTTATGGAAATAATTAACAAGTCCATTTGGTTTTTTTCAAGTGTCTACTGTATTGCCGTAGAAAGCGTTAAATGAAAACTTCCTTTCAAACGGAAGACAAAAGAGGAAAAAAAAGCAGACAAAAGGATCGCAATTTCATGCTAAATGACACTTAAATACGTACTTCAAATAGAACAACAACAAAAGACCCCTTTCTATGATGCCTCGGACGAGAATATTATTCCCAGCCACACCCTCTGCTGGCTCACCTTATTTGGCCCTCAAAGAGATACCTGCATTGTAATCGCTGAGAGAACGCCGTCGTCTCAGGTCAAACAATACGGAATTCTAGGAAATACACCGAATGACAGGCGACAAGCACATTAAAATGAAATTAGAAGAGAAATTTACGGGCTTGGTTCCTGTGCCTGTGAATCGTAAACAATAAAATGTCAGTTTTTTGCTGTTCAAAATTATTATTTTTGAGACACAGCAGACTTATGGGATTTTGATTTTATTTCCTGAAAGAGCCAGGCAATAAACAGCCCTGAACCGACGCAACCCTGTGCAAAAGTTCACTTTATCTCATAAGTCAACCCAAAAGTTTAAACACCAAAATAACAATTATCACAAAAAAAAAACACCACACCACAAAAGCTCTAAGCTGTGAATATTATTATGCACAAACTCAAAAACACAGACACTCTTTAATCCCTGCTTTAAAGAGTAAATAATATTATTAAAAATTATAAAATAAGAATTACTTTCTGATTAAAAAAAAATAATTTTACCTTTTTTCTGGTATTAATTTTTATTATTCATGAACATAAACTAGAATGCCCGAAAAATGCTCACTAGACAATAAAGCTTGTCCGGCATTCCTCAGAAATAAATGGAAAGTGTTTGGACAAACTCTTGGTGGGCCCATAAATAATATCCAATGGAAAGTAAGAAAATTGTTGACAATAAACGCAGAAAACAGAAAGTATTATTTGTGATAAGTGCCGCAATAAAGGGTGTTTTTATACCCTTGCAGAGGGTATTATAACTTTGACCATTTTATTTAATATATTTCTTAAATTATTGTGGTTAATATTAATAGAGAAATTTAGTTTTTTGTAAATTTCGCTTCATATTCCCTTATTTATTTTTTCTGCGGCTCAAAAATTCAAGGCGTGCAAAATAGTTGTTTTTCTTTTTTGTGGCTTTTGGCTGCTAAGCAATTTCAAGGCCAGGCCAATGTTGTTGTTATTTCGCTCTAGTTGTTGTTGCTGTGGCATGTGGGTGCATTATACACTCGCACACACACACACACATATATTTTTAGCATGTAGCTTGCTCAATTGGAACGACTTTTGGGCTCTCTTCTCGTCCGCCATTTCCCGCGAGTTTGTCGCCTCAGTCTTTTGTTTGCTCACAAAAAGAGAGCGAGCGCGCGAAACCGCGCAAAGTGAGCAAATGAGAGAGCAAGGCATGCAATAGAGCGGTTGATTCGCTCTCGCTAGGCAAAGAGTATCGCCCCCGCTGGAAATACAGTGGAACTTGCATAAAAAAACCATCAGCTGTCATGCCAAAATAAATAATTAAATAAAATGATTAGATATGTAAGCATTAACTGAGTACTAACTATGGCATAGTGTAGCCTTTTTAGCATTTTGATAAAGTAGCATTATGTAAATTAAATATGAATTTCCGCATTTATGTTCCAATTCCGCTGTGTCAATTTGAGATAAATTAAGACAATAAGAAAATTAGGATTAAGTAAAACAAAGACTACGGGCACACTACAATTTTTGGAAAATAAAAATCACATTGAAAAAGTTAAAACCAAGGAAATAAACCAAAGAAATAAAGAATAATCTATATAAAAACTACGATAACAGATAAAATGATTTTTAGTTGTCTACCAAAAGGTAAAGATATATTATTTATTAAATTGTTTAGTTTATTTTAATTGTAAAAGTACTTTAGCCCAGGTTGACTGTATTCTAATTGTTAAAACGCTCTAGGAAGGCGTCAGAAAATGCGCAATTTGGCATAGGCGTGCCGTAATTGCGGGGGCCTTGGGCTAGAAGGGGTATTAGCTATCGCTGTTGCCTTTTGTGGCGCTGTTCTCCTCGCCTTTTTTCTGCATTTATTCATTTACTTAATTCATTCAAGCATTTTGCACGTGCAGCGCCTACAAAAAGCGGTTGGCCGGGTCAAGACTGAAAAATTACACCAGCTCCCCGGCTTCATAGTTTTGTTTTTTTACAACCCGTTGCGATGGACATTCTTTGGCACTACTTCTTATGTATCTTTTCCTCTCTCTCTTTCTATCTTAATCTTTCTGTCCATCTCTCTTAGGAATGAGATATGATTCATTTATAAATATTTCACGTCGCCGCTTTTTAGAGGAAACACCTGGGGATAAGTACACTATTTCGGGATGCTGACGCATGTTTATAAATATGTTTACAGCTGGGACAAAAAATTCCAGGAAATGCCTAGATTAGAAAATAAATAAATATTATTAATATGTACCTATTATTATTAATATGTACCTATTATTTTTAATATGTACCTATTATTATTAATATTATTATAAGAACAAATAACAAGGCTTATCTATTCCCTCTATTCCTCTGTTCTGAGCAAACTTAAAGCTTATTGCCACACTCACTCGACATTCCTCCGAGCCGAGCGTTTTTTACATTTTGCCTCATCGACTGCATAATGTTTTCTTTTTTGTTGCCGATTTCTGATTTTTGCTTTTATCACCGAAACGTGAGCGACGTTCTGCTCTGAGTCTTACGTTTTTTTGTACCCGGTACCCAAAAGGGTAAACGGGTATTATAACTTAGTGCCAACCGATACTGTATGTACCTCAAATCTCAGAGACTAAAAGAGCTAGAACTACCAAATTTGGCGACTACTTTCCCATCTGTTGCACGCAGATTAAGTTTTTCTTTACAATTTGGCCACGGGTATAAATATGAGCAGCTTACATAATAATTTAAATCAAGAATGCATATTTACTTGAAGGTCTTTGAACCAAGATTTACCTCCCCATCCCAGAGTAACAAGGGATTGAGAAATGCAACAGAGAGGTTGTCTGGGTTTTTGGTTACCGAGTTTCTGGCTGGGAATTCAGCGGAATGAAATCAAATGGAATGGAAGAACCCAGAGAATGAAGTGCAAAAGCTGACCAACCAAACAACCGTTTGGGCGGGCGACGAGTGTAAGTGTGTGTAGTTTATGACGATGAATGACTGGCGATGGCATCGACGTGGATATGGATACGGGCACGGGCACGGGTATGTTGACCCAAGCCAACCCTTTTGGCAAACACTCGCCAAGCGAAAAACAAGTAAGAAAGCAACATCGATTGTGCTCGACTATAAAAAACCCGGTACGGTTTACTCCGATCGACTCTAAAAAAAAAGTTCTTAAATCAACGTAAGCAACATATTACAAAATATAATAATTTCACTCAAATTTGTATAGCAAGTATTTATTTAATATTTTTTTACAATAAATATAAGAATTTATGTTCTGCGATCTCTTATTTCTTATTGTGCAGGGTTCTAGCTAATTCGAGGTCATAATCGGCTTAATTTCTCATATGTAAGTCAAGACTCGATTATATACCCAGATCTCACACACTTTTTACTTGTGATAGGTTTTTCTTGATTTTCAATTGCGGTAGTTGCCGTTTCTAAATTTTGAAACAAACCTAAATTTGTCAACAAATTTGGTAACTTTAGCTCAAAAATATTTACTTTGTAAGGTCGGAGATTTTTTCTCATGCCTGATACATACATTGTCCGTTAGCACAAAGTTATAATACCCTTGTACCCTTCTGGTTCCAAATATAAAACCTGGAGACAAGTATGTATTTAATATGTACTTATGTATATGTATCATGGCTATACGTGTTTATATATCAAGCATGTGCGATCGGCATCGGTTAAACAACGCGACAGTCATGCCATCATATTTACACGGAAATAAAAGTAAATTTAATATAATATTACCTAAAATAAGTAACGTTTTAAACATTTCGTAGATCGACAGGTTCCACTTTAAATGTTGCAAATATTTTTTAGGGCACTCAACACGATAAAGGTTATTTTTGGACAAATCCAGATAATTTACCCATCGTTTGCTTGCCAATAACCTTTTTTCCCTACGTCCAACGTTCTCTAGATGATAGACGATTTTTTAAAGCAAAAAAAATGTTTGGTCAACAAATTTCTTAATCTTGGAATGACAAGGGGGATTTTTTCCCCTCTATTATGTGTGTTTTTCTGGAACGTGCTTTGTTGAAATATATTTTTGTTAAGGATTACCTAAAATTTTACCTAGATTTTAATATTTATTGTTTTTTTTTTCTTCTTTTATAAGAAAATCATTTGTTTTTCAAACATTGAACTTTCAGTCGACGTTTATGGTTATCTCTTGTTACTGTTTACATATACATACATACATGCAAACACTTTTTTATCAGTGTTTCTTTTAGGTTAAGCAAGAGAGGGAGAGACACCGTGCCTATTTGGCGCTTACTCATTGCCCGAAAACGTCACGTTGATGCACAAAGAATGCTTTTGTGTAGCGAAAAAAAAATATATATACTATATACAGGTAGAAGGGGGCGGCGAAGCTGCCACGCCCACCGACAAACTGCAGATCGGTGCATTGGTAACCGTTACACAGTGGGGTCATTTGAGTTTCGTCGTTGCAAAATTAAAAACCAAGTAAGATAATCGGGTAATTTAAAAGGCATATGGTAGATAATTATTTAACCTATTCGAAATGTATTTAAACGGAGTATAGAGACATTTTGTATTTGTAATCTTTGAACCATTTCCTATATGATGTGTGTATACCTAAAATATCTAACGCCAACATGAAAGCTTTGATTTTTGCATCGCCGTTTGTTCTAGAGGCCCCATAGTGCGTTGTCGGTTTCTTTGTTTCCGATTTTGTTTGTTTTTTTATTTCCCTTCCCGCTGGTTAGATGACAAAACTAGTTTCAACAAAAAGACCAATTAAAACATGAAATAAATAAACAAAAATTAAATGTGCCCTGTGTTTTGAATCGAACGAGTGAGTTTGGGAAGCGATTTTCTTGCAACGATTAGGTGGCATCATTAGCAGAAAGGTAAATATATAATATATATATTATATATGTTCAATTCTCCAGACAGGTCAACCTTAGCCAAAGAGTTCAGAACCAAAAATATTTTGTTTTCAGTTTTATTTGTTTAAATAAAACTAAATCATATTTTAAAGAAAAATTAATTTCCATTTAGAATAAATACATTTATTAAAAGAGCATTTTATAAGGATTTATACTTTAATTTCCAATCGATAATAATGCCAAGGACGATTAAATTAAGTTAGAATATTGACTTTACAATAATCGTGATTAAATGGAATATTGATCACTCAAAAAATGCGTTTCTCTGGTTTAAATATTTTGACTAAATCTGTTTTCAAACCACATTCGATAAAAAGGTCTTCAGCTATCGCTCTCAGGTTGAACTTAAACCATGGTACTTGATAACTTTGCACTTGACCCCAAGGGTTCCTCTTCAATGCTCCACTGACGCCACGCCTCCTGTTGCCACCTCAACCTATATGGAGAGCCACCTTGGCTACCTAACCAACCATGAATATGAAGTACACAGGGCTCCCACCTTGAACTCGCATTGCTTCTCTCTCATTAATTCGAGAATGGTTTAATAAATATGGAAAAGCCAAAAGTTAAAGGTTGCAGTGGGTGTGTTGCCCCTCCTGTTTCCGTGTTTCGGCTGTCTATAAATTTGTCAAATAACAATATTAACAAATTAAGTGACTCGGTGTTGTTAATGGCAACAAGCGTTGCAACTCAAATAGCAGCTGCTGTTGGGCAGGCGGCAGGCACTCCCCTAAATTCCTATTAACCCTCGGATCCTGAAATGCATCCCGCAAAATAATGAACTGTAACTGGATGTAAAAACGGAAGCCAAATTAAACTAAACACATCTTAAACAAGAGAGGAAGCCGAAGTTTGTATGCCCTTTCAGTCTGCAATTGAATCATTGAAAATCGATCCATTTTGGTAAACAAAAAAGAAAAAGATATACATATCTTGAAAGTTATATATATGTTGACAAACAGAGAAGTTATAATTATTTTCTATTAATTTCCCGATAATTCCTATGGCAGCTATAGGATATAGTTCAAAAGAAATAATATTGTACTAAACATATTAGCCCGACAGCTCAACAACTGAGATGCCTTTTTCACTGCGTTGCAAGCACCATAACAAAATTATAATACCCTCTGCAAGGGTATAAAAACCACCCAAAAAACTAAAACATATTATGAAAGCGGGGCGGCAGGCCGGCAGGGATTGGTGTGTGGACACACACGTGCGTGACCATAAATAGATACTCCTTAATTGTGGCAATAAAATGTTTGTAATTCTAGTCGATAACAAAGTGCATTTTTTGGGCTGGGCCTTATGATGCAAGTCGAAATGCGGCTAAACATGATATTTAATTAAAAGGGACACCTAGGGATTCTAAGGCCTAAGCTAATAGCTTTTTACCTTTACAGGGTAGGAGCGATCCAATAATTTGAATGATAAGATAGGAAAACCAGGACAAGTTCGATGTCTTTATGCATAATGTTTTATACAATTTAGTAAGGGTTTTTCGATCGATTTCCATTTTAATCGAATCGATTCAATGGCAAACTGCACTGGTATACAACCTTCCTTTTGTTTAACAATCAGAATAAAACTAGATCGATTTAATTCACAGGAACCCTCTGCAATCGAACCTTTTTCCAGCAGTTTTTCTTGGAAAACCAACTGCCACGGGGCATAAGAATTCCAATACCCAAGCGATCGATCGATGCAGTCTCTATAGAATATAATTAATCGGAGGGCCGTAGGCGGCTCTCTCGCTCGACGAATGTAAGTGGGTGTCACTTGAAATTATTTTCAATTTCGATCACAGACAAAGTGAAGCTAGAAATAAAATAGTGGAAACGATAATTCAATTGAATTTCTCGCTCCTAATTTGGTAGCGTGGCCAAGTAAGTCGGCCCACAATGCACTGCAATAATAATAATATATCTATATGGCTACATACAAAATAGAAAATGACGCAGTCAAGTGCTATTTTTTTGTTGTATTACATACATACACAATGGAACAATATACAGACGTGTAATCAGGTTGTTGTCATGGAAACCGACAAAACAGAAACTATTATAGGCTGCAGTCAAGTCACAACCCCCAAGAGTAGTCGGCTTCGAGTTCGAGTTCGAGTATAGCCATATTGTGTATATATGTGTGTATATAGTACAGTGCTACCTGACGCCCCGACGTCCGATGACAGCCGGGGACGCGACGGGGCACGAGGACGGAGACCGCTTTGATATAGTCAGGCATTCCATTAAGAGCGTTACTTCTTTTTGGCTAAAATTATGATTGGAGTTGTTTGCTTTTGGCAGTAAGTTTTTCAACTCAAAAGTAACGTTGATAATTGCCAAGGGAAATATTAAAATACTTTAGAGAGAGATAGAGAAGCCAAGGGAAATATTGAAATACTTTAGAGAGAGATAGAGAAGCCAAGGGAAATATTAAAATACGTATTTTTTAATATTATATAATTTTCCTTCGACTAACAATTGGTTTTTATTTTCTTTCTCTCTCTGTATCTCTCTCTCTCTCTCTCTCTCTCTCTCTTTCTCTCCTGCTTTCTACGTAGCCTTCGTTTTGGCATTCACAGAGGTAAAAATAATAGGAAATGCAGATGCCAAGGGAGATTAGTTCCAAGGGGGAGATGAGGGTGGTGTGCGGTATGTGCTTGTGGTAGGTCCACCTTAAATAGTTTTTCTGTTTCCTTTTTGGACTCATAATTGGCTTGCATTTCGGTTTTTTTTTTTTTACCAACAGCAGCTGCAAATATTTCTTTTCTTTTTTGTTCAAGGGAAGAACTAAAAAATCGCGGGTGGATAAAAATAAAGAAAGAAAGTACATAAATATATAGATACCTTGTAACTGTATTTGGGAAGTATTTCTTTAATATATATATTGTTTTTTGATTGAACACGTTTAGGTTATTTGTGTATATTTTATAATCTTTATATATATAATAAATTAGGTAATTTAATTAGGTAAGATTAAATATTTTGACCTAAAGCCGATCGAAATAACAGAAGAATCTGCAAAAAATATATTCTTGATCAACCTAGCCATGTTTGTCTGAAAAGCTACGTACTCAGGCACGCAAAAAGTTTTCCTAAGCAGTGCGAGAAAGCGAGATGGTGACTATTGGCCTCTCGTTTTGACTCAATGCTTAGGAACACTTTTCGCTTGTCTGAGTACGTATCTTAAGGCACAACAGATCTCAGAGTTTATAAGAGCAAGAGCTACCGAATTTGGTTGAAGGATAGGAAAGAATTGAAACAAGTTCCTAGCTACATTATATTTTGGAATCCTTCATGTTAGATTTAGGTTTTCATACTCGTAAACTATGAAACACTGCTAAATTTATTTTTATCTGCCTTTAACCGAGAACACTTGAGCTTAGCTTTGTGCTATAAAATCTCAAACATTTCTCAAATATTTATTTTAATTTTTGACCTCATTCTCCTCATAATTAGAGCCGAGATATTCTAACACAACAGCGAGACGACGATAAAATAAACCTGGGCCAAGGTGTTTTGCTGCCGCTTGGCTTTATCGATTATTTGCCATTGTCAAAGCCTCTGACACACCAAACATTCCACCAAATCCCAGCGCTTTTGCAATCACCAGACACACGACCAGTCGTCATCCCATGGTGATGGTGTGCTACCATATTTCCATCGTAGTTATTGACTTGAACCAATTAGAGCGCACTTAAAATACGCTAAGAATTAGAGTAGGAAGAAAAATAAAAATTTAACCGCAAAAAAAAATTAGCAAGAAAGAGAGGGAGAGAGAGAGCGAGAGAGAGAGGGAGCGAAAATGCAAGCGAGAGAGGGAAGCAAGCTGGATATTTCTTTTTATGACTAAATAATTTACAAATTGTGCAAAACTGGTTTTTCCGTCTGAGTTTTCAACCGCCGCTCTGCTGCTGTTGCTGCCACTCTTAATGCCAAGAATTCAACAACAGCGAGAAGAAAAGTGCTCAATGAATTTTTTGTTCAACTTGGCTTGGTTTTTACACCCGGCACCCATAGGGTACAATGGCAGAAGGAGACATCTCCGACTTTATAAAGTATATATATTTTTAAGTACATCAAGTAACCACATTCAATTATTAAATTAAAAAAAAATCCTTTGCACTTTACCGCCATTTCACCTAAACAAATCGGACAATCCTAAGCAGATTTTTAATTCTGAATTTAATATAGTGTTCGTCGTCACTATATGGACGGATGTTTACAGTGATATCTCCCAAGTCTCTCAAGTTTCCAAATATATCCATAAGCTCTACACTTCTGGCACTGCAATAATAATAATAATATTGTGTATTTATTATTTTTAGTATTTCCTTAAAGCTTTTGTTTCTCGAGCTCTCGAAGAACCATTTCCATTGAAATTACACTATACATTTCCCTGTATACAATCTTTATTTTCAAGCCTTTTAAAGAAATAATAAGCTCAGCTCCAACCTAATACTCTTTAAGTTACTGGATATCTTTATACACCTATTCCCTAAGCAAGCTTCATTAACAAAGGAATCGTATTGCTTTAAAGTTTAAAGATGTTTTTTGCCACATGAGAATCAAGTTCCTCGAATAGGGCTGGTTCCGAATAAACCAAAGAATTCAGGTGTGCCACCGCTCGGAGCTTGTAAACAAACAACCAGGTCTTTGGGTTCTTCTCTTGTAATATTTCGCAGCTGTCTATAGACTTGCAAAGTTTCAAGTTCTTATCTTTTACGCTACTGGGGTTTCAGTTTTAAACAATAACAAACTTTGACATTGATTTGAAATGTCAAATTTAATTATAGAAACTCTAGCTAAAGCGGATACTACTGCATTGTTTTCAAGTGGATAATATATTTCATTTTTTGATGATTTAGAAATTGAACTCGGTATTATTTATTCCAGTTGCAACAGTTGTAGAAACACATGCATCTTATCCATGCAATATTGAAGTTCCCAGTTTTTTAACTCGCTATACAAAATTTCTGCTTAATTCCTGTGAGGGACCCAAGCTACAAGGAAACATTGCGGCTGGAATGCGATTATCTCACAGAATATTTTAATGTTATATGAAGGTATTATCTCCAATTGCACTAGGTCACTTGGTAACAGACTGTTTTTCCCAGTTCTGCTTCCTATTCTTATTCTCCTTCTGCTTGCACATGCTGTTGGTAGCAAAAGATAAAGAAACGAAAGCGAAAATTCAAAAAAACCAAAAAGCAAAACAAAGCACAAAACTCCGATCGCACAGCTGCAAAAAATACAGAAATGGAATCGGAATCGTAGAAATAAATAAAAAATACAATTTTATTTCATGGGTCTGTAGAATTTGTAGTGCAGGCTAGTTGCCAGTCATTTGATTTCGCTGAGCTTGCAAACGCCAAAGTGATCAAACACTTGAAGAAAGAACAATAGATTTGTGATCCTTCAAAAGTAAGAAATTATATTAATTTAAATTTATAATTTTCAATTTATAATAAACGAATTTTAGGGAAAATTATTATAAAGAGTTCATAAAGGGCTTTCTTCTAGGTTTTTGGGGTACGGCTTTAACTTGTTTTAATTCTTGTTTTCTCTTGAGAAATAGTGTTTTTTGCAGAGAATATCATACATATTTAACCAATTTCTTAGCCATAATTGCATTCGTTTGGGGAAGCATTAAATTGCATAATTAGCAAGTTGGATTTGCTGGTGGCTTTTGGGTCTGGAATCGGACGGCGTACGTGATCGCGAAATGGAAAGCGTCTTATATGGCGGTTGTGCCCACTCTTCCCCCTATGAATGTTCATAAAGTTAGCAGGGCAACTTTGGAAAATAAAACTATCTTTTTATTACATCTAATTTGCAGTTAATTATTCATGGAAGAAAATGTATGTTCAATTTTATGTACTTAATAATAATAATAATAATAATAAACTTATAATTTGTTATAGACATATGTATATTGCATTATAGAAATATACATAAAGCAGTGGTCTTTTTTTTTTTTGACCCAACTGAATATAGATTTCCCCTGCAAGAAAATTGATTTCGAATCAGAATCTTCCCCGGAAAATCTTTGATAATCGCAGAGGAACCTTTGTCTTCTTGTCTTTTTGATTAATTATATAGGGGAGACCCCTACGAGTTTCTGATGTTGTTCCCGAATAATTAAGGCCTCTCTCTGTAAAGTGCATTTTTCCCCCTTTTTTTTTAAGGTTACCTGTTGCCCTTTTTTCGTCTCTTTCCCCTTTCTCTCTAAAATCGGGTTCAAGCGAGTTCAAAAAGAAATAAAAATGTTCTTTTGATTCTCGGCTGATTTTTATTTTAATTCTAGTCTTCTTGAATTCTCTTCTTTCTTCTTCGATTTGTTTGTTGTTGTTATCATCGCGATGGTTGTTTTCTTTTCCCCTCTGTCGTGTCGTATACCCATTTCAGTAAGGTTATGCCCAGGGAATCATGTTTAAAAGTCAGAAGAAATGCTTGACAATTTATATAAACATTATCGATTATTTTTCACACAGAATGATAAGTTTCAAATCAATTAAAATGCAGTAATGGGCACAATGTGCGTTGTTATGATCATTTTCTGCTGCGCAGGGTATGAAAGCTTCGATTCGTTCAATTTTTTGACTTCGGTCTATCATTATTCAAATATTTTACCTAGACCCAACACACACACACATGTGCTTGTTTCCCTCATCTCCGCTTTATCTGTATCACCCGACCCCCGACTTGTTCCCGTCCCCCTTTCCATTCCGACCGATAAGCGCCGCCGCTGAAGAACCTTTTTTTTCCATTTAATTCCGATTTTTTCGGGTTTTTTTCCTGTGTAATTACATCACTCTCAAGTGCAGCATTTCCGCCCTTGAGACGGATGAATTGTTTGTTTTCAGAACTGCCTGAGAAATGACAGTTCATTTTTTTTGGGTCTACCGCTTTTCGGTGGATATTCTTCTTGTTGGGTTCTTTCAAGGAAAGACAAGCCGGTGAAGAATGTTTGGAAGACGTAATATTAAAAATATCACTTGTTGATGGCCAGTTTAGTGGGAAAAATATAAAAAGCTAGACCTACCGCCTCCATAATTCCTAAACGACTAAACCTACGTTTTATGTCATAATTTATCGAAAGCTAAGTACTCAGACACACAAAAAGTGTTCCTAAGCAGTGCGATAGAGCGAAAGGGGGTGACTATTGACCTCTCGTTTTGACTCAATGCTTCGGAACACTTTTCGCGTGTCTGAGTACTAAGCTTAAATAAAAAAATTAAGAACTTTCAATTAAAATACATTTTATTTAGTTTTTGAAATTTTGTTAACGCTTTTAAGGGTTTTGATAGTTACTCGAGGCAGTTAGCCCTTGAGATTTAATGTTTTGTTCGTCATATAAATTCGGATCGGACAATCGTAGCATATTTTTAATTTTACGGCTGTAATAGTATTCTCCTTGCGCACCACAGTCTCGGTGCTCATCGTCACTACGTGGACTCCCGTCCACAGTGATCTGCTTTTGGCTTTTTATCAATACAGAAACGCCCACCATAGTCATTTTTCTAATTAGATGAGCTGTATATACCCTGCAAATTTACTAATTTAATTTGTATCATTCTATGATCATCCAGTAGTCATTAAGTACATTAAAGACAGGAAAAAACTCGAAACAAAGAATACTGATAAAGACGGTTATCTTTCTTCCAAAACATCAATATATTTTATTGAATTAAATTACGCAGATCGTTACTATAATCATAATTATTTTCTACAAACCTTTCCTGCTGCTTTTATATAGCGTCGCGTGGCCTCCTTGACCAGCTCGCTGACCAAGAGGTCGCCGGAACCGCAGGGCACCAGAATGCGTACGTCGCCGAAACAAACGGTGACCTTCATTGTTGGGCTTTTTTTGTTAATTTATCTTTTATTAATTATTTACTTTAATTTCGTTGACGATTTATCGCTGCAATGCACTTTCTATTTTTCACATAACTAACACAAACACTCGCGATTGATTTATATTACGTTTGTGGCTCGATTTTTCGAAATTTGTCGATTTTTCCTACTACTATTTTTCAGCTATTTACTTAAGCTCGCCTGCCTGCAGCAGTGTGCTGTCGATGTTGTTGTTGTTGTTGCGACCGCAACATGATGATGCATCTCTGCTGCCTCCTCTGCTTCTTCGTTCGCTCCCTCTCTCTCTCTCTCTCTTCCTCTTCTTCGCTGTGTTTTTGTAGTTTCTGTTTGTTAGGCAGCTGCATACAAAGTTGGTCTAGGGTGGCATGAGTGCGAGCAGGACGGCTGCGTGCCTGCGGAAAGGATCAGCGCACTTGACAGCTGTACGAACGCGCTCTCTCGCTGTCTCCCTCTTGCACACTGCTCGGCTCTAGTATGTGTGGTGCTCTCTCTCTCTTTGAAATTCCAGGATGCCTCTTATTTTGTAACTCTCTTTCGATTGCCTTTTCTTTTTTTGTATTTATTCTTATATTTCCTTTTTATTTTGTTGTCTTTTTTTTAGGCATATTTCACCGTCGCCGCGTTGTTATTATTTTTTTCTTTTTGTGTTTGTGTGATTCATACACGCGCGCGCACACAAAAACGAGTTACAACAACGCGAAAAAAGGTAAAACAACAACAGGCCAAGATCAGCGGAAACGTCGTAACAAAAGGAAAACGAAATGCCAAGCTCACTAAATGCAAAACATTAGTTTGCGTATTTTTATCCAGCTGAATGTCGGTATTTCATACTTGTTTTAATTAATTATATGGCTGTACGATCATTTTTCGGCGTTGCTTTTGTTGTTTTCGTTTGGGTTATCTTTCGTTTGTGATTCGAGTCGCTTAACAGCCTTTATCAATAACTGCACTTATTTGCCGCTTCGCTTAACGTATTATTTGCACTTAAAAAAAATAGTTTATTATTTATTTATTATTATTATCTTTTTTGAATTTCGAGTCGTCAAACTGGCTCGCACTCGTATTTATAGGCTTTTAGGGTCCACAAGTCCCACAAGTCCCACATAGCATCCACAACCAGTGTTGCCAGATGACAATTTTGCTTTTCCCCTAAAAAATATCAACGAGTCGATATTTTCCCCTAAAAAATCCAGTCTTCCCCCCAGTTTCAAAAAATCAGTTAATTTCAAATAATTAAAAGACGAAATGTCTTATTATGACGTGGTAACGTTGCTTATCGAAAAAATGTCGGTGGAATAACAGTTCTTAGCATCTAAAAGGCGGCTTAACGGAATGCGCCAACATCAGCTGGCAAAACTTTTAAGCGCTATTAGGTGATTTCTGTTCTTAGCAATATTTATAAAACAAAAAAATAAACAATTTTATAGAGATTTATTCAAAAAAATTTAATCAGTCAGTTCCGAAAAAAACCATAAAATTTCCCCCTAAAAATGCTCCCCCCCCCTAAAATTCTAAAAAATGTGGCGTAAAATTCCGAGCTAACAGAAAAGTAGGGTCAAATTCGTGTAAAACTTAGAGGAGAGTGCAAAGTTAAAAGCGAGTTTCTCTCGTCCACAGAGAAGAGAGGAAAGTTAACAGCGATTTCATTGACTCCCTAGAGTGACCGCGCCGCTTACTGTAAATTATATCATTTTTCTGTAAAGAATATACTTTTCCCCGTTTTAATTTCTTTAAAAAAAGCTCCGTACTTTGACACGCGAACAGCGTTCTAAGCAGTGAGAGAGAGTGAGAGGTCAATAGTCGATAAACACTTTTCAGCAGCGCTGTTTTAAATGCCGGTACGCAGACGAACGAACAAAATACTAGAAAATACCAGGAAGAGACTCTTAGTATTTCTAGAGCGGGTGACGAACAGAATACCAAATTTATAAAACAGGTCGTTCTCGAATATTGGTCTCTCACTCTCTCTTTCTTCGCACATTTCAAAAATATAGAGCCCGCCAATCACTATAATGAATGGAAAAGCACTTCAATAACTGTAAATTAATACGTTTCTCAAGTAAATGTTATCGATATTCAATTACCTTGGTATTTTTTTCCTTTTCGATGAGCGGGATAAAAACTGTTTTTGAAATGTTAAAAATGGTTGCTTGCTCACGGCCAGTGCTGCCAGGTTTTCCAAAGCGAAAGTGGCTAAACATTTTCTGAAAATGGCCAGAAAAAAGGCTGAAATGGTTTAAAAAACGGCTAAAACAATAAAATGTTCGTTTTCAACTGATATATCCATGTATTTAAGAAAAATAATCTAATAATACTTATATTTAACAAGAAAGGAAGCTAACTTTGGCAAACCGAAGTTTATATAACCTAGCAGAATATATTTAAAATAAAAATAAGGAACCATATACATATATTATTTTAATCCAAAGTCTTTTAAATCAACAAAAATCGGCGGTAATTTTCTATTAACGGGGCCCCTTCCAAAATATTAAAATAGAATACTATATGTAGGGGGTGCTTCAACGTACATTTGGGTATAAAATTTATGTTGGGGAACTCTCTTAGTTTAGTCACAATCCATCTTTGAAGTTTAGCCTAATTCCCATACAAAATGCGTAGCAAACACGCACACTGACAAATTATGAATACACAAAATCCAAGCGCCTGTATTTGTGATCGTCGCGGTACAGTGGTCTGTGAAGCCTAACTTTTTTGTTAAATTGTGCTTAGCGTAGCGAACCGAAATTAATATTACAAGCGACACTCTATTAATATTAAAAACGATTAAAAACATTTTTTTTTCTAAAATATATTATTATTATTTACTATTATTATTATTTTAACAGACCTGCTAAATTTGATTAAATATTTACATTTTTGTTTAACCCCAACGCCATTCGCCTGCGTACGCGTGACAACGCCATTCGCCTGCGTACGCGTGACAGGCTTAAGAAGTCATTTCAGGAAACTTTGTTGAAAATTTATTAATTTAATTAACTTTATTTTCTAATAAAAAAAAATGTTTAAGGGGTTTAACTATTTAAGAAAAAACAAATTCGCTTAAATAAAATTACGTTGCTTTGATCAGGAGTCGAACCGCCCTCCTCTTGTAGATCGACAAAAGCACAACCCATTAGCGCTCTGAGCTACGAAATACGCAAAACTACCGGAAACGAGTCTGTTTGCGAACATTTAGCGAAACTTCTGAAAACGCTCGCTGACTTGTTTCGTTTGCAAGCTCGCATACGAACATTTTGCGATGGTATCGCTTTTCTATCGCCTGCTGGTCCACTGGGTACTGCTACAGTATAAATTTTATACTATAAAAGAATACTGTAAGCATTTTGGCATACAATTTTGTATTTTAAGTGGTTGTATGGGCTCTTCGATCCCTCAACCATAAAGCTTGGTAAGCGGGAACTTCAACGAGGCGGCCAGATCCCACATCAACGCAGGAGATCTACATATCCCTGCGCCAGGTTAAAGTCTACCGCACATTCGCATATTCAATTAAAACTAAAGCCAAACTGCTAAACAACACCGTATTTCAACCATGTTAAGGTTATAATATTATACTGTCGCCAATGACGGAAGCTAGGGACCGTAGCTATGCTCCGAAGTCACGAGCAGGAACAGCACAACGATTTTCAGCAGTCAGCCTGAATTCAGTCATGCGAAAATGAAGAAGTTGTTCAATATAAACCTTCTAAAATGAATATTTTAAATAGATGAGACTGCAACCTAGAAGGAGTGCCAGACTGAAGGAAATAGCAGAAAAAGAAAGACAACAATTAAAATCGGCTCAACAAGATTTAAAGGTATGGCTTTTTTGGATAATAAACCTGAAAATATTTGTCTTATAATAGTAATATTTTTTGTATTAATTTATATACAGAAA
>VNJO01001065.1:0-51144 GCA_008042535.1 Drosophila tani | reverse complement strand
GTGCACGAAAATTACCAGCAGTCACGTACCAAAGCGAATTCCAACTCCACACTTTTAGTACACACGACTGAGTACACGTGTGGTCGTCGGAGTGTGTGTAGGAGTGTGCGTGGGGCTTATCAACCATCATAATAATTGTTTCGGGCAATTTTCCTGCCAAGTCTGGCCAAGGTCCCGTCGCGTCCATTCCGACATTCGACAGGAATAATTACACACACATTTGGCTGTCATAAAAACCAAATTTGTTGAAATGTTAAACTGAAATGACAGCACAAAACATTTATAACATTCTGTGTATTTTGGGTATTTAGCACCCATCCAAAATTCGTTTGTTTTTGGATGTCAGCTTGCATTACAGTTTTTGAGTCTCTCTATTTGGCAAAACAAGAAATCTTTCGGTATTTATTTTGAATTTAATTTCCACCAGACTCAGCATTTACTAAGTCTCCTTCGATTATTTATAAAACGCAAAAGCAGGAAAAAAAAAGGTGGAATGATAAAACCTTAAAATTAATTGTTTCGTCTATCCGGGCAGTCAGTGACAGGAATACATTAAATATTGAAACATCAACAATCAAATATTGATTATGACTTCTCACTCTTCTTATAAAAAATGGTCATGAATTTATATAGCTAAATATAAAAGAAAATTCTATAGGAAAAAATCAGGGCTTTAATTCTCAATTATTTCTATTGATTTAAAAGATTTAATTTTGATGGAAAAATGACAATTTAAAGTCATATAAATTTTTTACAACTGTCAATTTCGAAGCAAGAGAAAAGAGACAAATTCAAGGTGCACATCTGGACGATTATTATATTTTGTTTCTATATTTTTTTTATTATGTAGGGATTATTTAAAGCACCTGAAAGAAGATATTCCGGCAGATTGTATTTGCATTTTCACCTTGTTTCCACTTCTCAGAATATTTACATCATTGAACTGTGAAGTAAACATGCATGTGTGTCTGATTTACCTTTTAAGACTTAAGATATTTGGAAATATAACAACAAAGTTGTATTTTTTTATTATGCCTGAGCTTATATATTCCATTGTTCATTAGTATATTTTTAATTCGGGAATATCTTCAGCCTAACAAGACTTTGTTTCCATTTAACTTGAACTTTAAGTCGAGGTGGCTCTCAACTTAATCAAATTGAGAGCTGTCAATCTGCAAGTTCAAGTTATCCCATCTTTTTCACTCTTGGATCCGTAAATCTGCGGAAACTCGTGTTCCAAAAGGCCGGCGGCTAAGCAGTAAACTTGTTTCCATATTCCTGGGGAAAAACTCATGCATATAATTTGGCTCTGCTGTATTTCATTCTGCAACTCGATTCAAGTTTTCATCTTGGCCGTAATAAAATTTGAATTTCATAAAACCAGCAAAAACAAACAAACAGTCAAATGTGGTGGTGGCTTTGTTTCTTTCGTGTTCCTTTCCCTCTGGCCTTCTCTTTCTCGCTGTGTAGGAAAGCAAATACGAATTTCGTGCTTGGCTAGGAAAATGTATGGCTATTGGTTTCACACAAAGAAAAACATGCATGAGACGCCAGAGTTGGCGGCTTATGTTGTCCTTGGGAACACGCGACGTATGCGCAACAAACCCGAAATTTTTCTGTCGATGGAAGTGCTCGCCTGCAAAGCGTGGTCTTTAATTCGCGGAAAAGATAAAATTAGCAAGTGATTTTCGGCTGTATTTTAAATTACTTAAATATTCCTGTGGGGCTTCGGCATGGCTTTCTTTTTCATCCTGCAAACCTTCGGAGTTTGCATTATAGTTGAGCTCTTTCTATTATTTTGGTCGTTTTCTGAATTATTCAGTTGACTTGACTTTACCGCTCAACAGTGAATGATATTTTAAATATTAAAATGGTTGTTTGCCGGAAAAAATTCCAGCTATTTTTATAACCGACGTTGAAGTTTACACAAGCCAAGAAGGGCGGACGAAAAATGTTCACGTTTTACAGTCGGACTCGGCTATTTTTCCACAGTTACCTCTACCTCTGGGGGAGGGGCTGGCCACCAGCTGTTGCAACAATCACGAATTGTAATAAAAGTTTGTGGCTGCTTCCCACAGATACAACTTTTATAAGGTACCGCACTCGGGGTACGCCTTATTGGCTGCTAAGGGGACAATTTCTAGCCGCGAGGAGTGCCATCCAAGGCACATTGAAATAAACGGAGAATTGTCTTTGGTTCATATGTACATATATTCGGTTTTGTGGAAAACCTTAAACAAACTTAAGCCTCTGATATCAAAGGCTTCCAACACAATGCTTTTTCGGGTATTTTGCAATGCAAAACACGTCTTCACTTCAACACTCTTGCGCGTAATGGAGAGTAAGAAACCCAAGTCTCTACATCGGTGGTGGTCAGTCCACTCCGCATTCCTGCTCTTGTAGTTTATTATCTGTAAATCTCTCGTTAGGAGTGCGAGCCATTACTCAAAAAATAGAAACAAAACAACGCACAGAGTTATCCTTGGAATCCTTGTTTGCTCGTTAGACCCATTATAGTACGTGATATGGGCGGCCATCAGGAGTCGGAATCGGAATCAGAACGGCCAGAGCCATATGGCGCACTGTCATTATTAATGATGCAATTGACATGAGGCGCTTGGAATGGACCAAAAGCATGAGGGGAAATTGAAGTGATTTTATTTTTGTCATGTTTCGACATTTTTTATTAAACTCTTAATAATACGATTATACATATACGAAAAAATGTTACTAATATTATTTATCAGAATTTAATTTTTTTTTACATTCTTTATAACTTTAATAACTTTTTTCCCGAGTTTTTTCCCTGGTTCATCTTTGTTTTGGAAATAGTCTTTTGACTTTGTTGACTTTCACATTGCCCTTTTATCTTCCCAACTCAAGGGACTTTGCCTTCGGTCATCCAATTCAATAAAGTACGTGTTCTTTGAGGTTAATCGATTATGGCTTCACCCCTTTGGCTTGTTGCCTTTTTTGTGCTCTGCAGCAGACAAATGCTTTTTCTGGGGAAGCCAGGAAACTCTTGATTTGATTTTATAAAATGTTGAAATTGGATAAGGTTTAGGTTAGCCCTTACATGAGATTAAACTAAAAGCCTTTCGTTTTTGTTTATTGAACATTGTTATTAAATATTATTAATACTCAATCTTTTGATCCCTTGATGGCAGAAATATATTGAATTTTCTTTCATTATTAAAAAAAACAAGAAAAGACTAAGGGGGTTCTCTCTTAGAATTACAGCTTTACTGCAATGTTATCCCTGCTGCAAAAACTACAGCTAAAAGGGCTACAATTGTTGCTCAGCTGGCAACTAACTTTACTTTGTACCTGAATAAATAATCGGAATGCGCAGAGAAAACAAACAAAGGTAGTGACTGTTCTACCTTTGTTTGTTTTAGGATAAGAAGTAAATGCATTTTCTCATTGTTTTTTTTCAGGGACTTTTGACTTATAAATGCTGAAAAAGTGTTGAATATTATAGAAATTGGGGGTTTAAAAAAATATAGTGAATATGCACTACTTTTTTTAAGTATTTTTAACAAAATTAAGTTATATTAGTAGTAATACGCTTTTATGTTCTTCTCTCAGTGCATATGGGGAAAAAAATCAGTTTGAAGTATGAAATTCCCCGGCGTTCCATGGCTGACCTGCAGCCGATAAAGCTCTCATCTGCAAATCCTCCGCTCCGATTCGCCAGCTTTGGGCCCGAAGGCAAACATCACGTATACGCAGTGGTGTTTGTTCGCTGCCAGCGGAATACGTTGTTCGTCCCGCTCTTGCCCACTCCTATGTACTGATGCGCCCTTTGCCCGCGTAATTGTGCGTGCCAGCGACAACAAAGAGGCCAAAATCAGACAGTTCCAACTGCCCAGAGAAGCCCTTGCCTCCTTTTTTTGCCCCCGTCTGGCGTAGAAATTGGCTAACGGCTTCTGTGTGCGGGTGGAAGGCCTTTAACGGGACAATGGTAATTGAATATTGAGAATGTGGTCTAAGCTCCCTTCATTACAAGCTGGGCGACCCAGTTTCCATGTTATCATATCGATTTGCACCCAATCAATGACAACAAGTGCGACCAAATCGACAATTTCAGACCCTTTTATTCCTCGTTTGATCCCTGGCACTGTTTGCTTGACTGTTATTGATAGCTTCTTATGGTTGTATTTCATTCAATCATCTTCTCTCTTCTGTTTGTCTCAAGCAAACTAATTTAACAGAAAATTTATTTGAACAGAGCCGAGAATTGTATTTCTATACTATGATAAATTAATTAAATCAGGAGGTTTAAGACTTGACAGTGTTATTTCTTATGATAAATCGTAAGAAGACAACGAGGAAATAAATATTCACAAGGTATTTTCCTGCGCAGCGATTTAACTTGATGACAACCTCATTTCCTCCCATCTATTAGGACTTGTAAGCACAAGAAAAAATGCGAGCTTAAGTTGCAAACATTAATGTCGTAATGAACACGGTTGTTCACTAGCAGTCCGTCATTTAAATAAAGTATTTGACATTCATTTATCGCATTGTCCTTCCATTTGCGTGTGGGCACTGGAAGTGGCTCATTAGAGATGAAAAATTGTTGACAAATGAAGAGTTTACAGCAAAATCAAGTGGCACGCCAGGAAGAGCGCTGGGAAAATAAAAGCGAAGCAGTATGTAAATGAGCAAGTGTAGGGTAAACACTGTTTTCTTTGACTTACGAGAATTTAAGCTTTCTTTCCGGCAATTTCATCATTAAAGTTAGCTTCAAATATACAAAGAAAACTACAAATCAGCTGCTTATTTTCTCCAAGAAAATCCTTTAGTGGCAAAGCGGAAAAGAGTTAATTTACAAATTTCTGTGTAGGAGGATATGATTTGTGTTTCATCCCTAGAGGATACAAGCTGAGTCCGGTCTTTTGACGGCCTATTTTCCTTAACATAAAATAATGAATTAAAGTTTTAAAGCTGAAAAAATGAAATTTCAGGAACTGAACATGTTTTATTGTTGAATTTGTTACCCAAATTAAGAACTCAGCTTTAAGAAAATAACGAAAAAAGTTATACGCTTCCGCTCAACACTCTGGCTCTTGAAGCCTTAATGAATTTGAGCTTGAATAATTATGCAAAAGTGAATGTTTTTATTGGACTGCTCTTGTGCCTGCTGCCTAATTTATTCCGTTCACTTTGGCGTTGACGCCTTCTTTCCATTGTTCCCCTTTCCATTTCTGTTTAGTATTTAGAGTGTTTTTTCCTTGCTTTATTTTTTCAACAGCGTGTTTAGTTTGTTTATGTATGGCCTGTTTCCCAAGAATTTCTTAAACTATTCAAAAGAAAGTAATAATTTAATTTAGAATAATATACATAAAAAGAATTTAAATTCTTCTAAATTGTAATTATTTTAAAATGGAAAAGACTTGGACTTTGAGTTTGAAAATAAATAAAATGACCAAAGTAAACAAAGGAACAGAAGAAAGAGAAGAAACAGAAAAGGGTCCACCGTTTTATTGGCGTCAATAGTTAACGAACCGAAATGGAAACCAATCTTTGTAATTTTCAAAGACCTGAATATTGGTTTATATTTTAAATGAAATTTAAATGAACCATTTATTACAAAATTAGCAAAAACTTAAATTATAGTACATTATTATCTTTTCGTTTCAGATAACTAAAGGACAGAGCACACTGCTTAGGTAAATATGATTATACTATAATATATTTCATTAAGTCGACACCATTTGAAGTACAAATCGATTCAGTTCATTCCTCTGATTTAGATTAAATCCCTATATACCGCTGCATCCTTCAGGACAGCTACGAGTACGAAGCAAACCCAATTTCCTACTTGTCTCAAAGCGTGTTTGCAAATCTGCACATCCTGTTCCATTGCAACGTGAGCTTCCCCGCTGGCAGCCTTTTAATCAAACTTTGTCGAGTATCAGGAGTCAGAAGGGTAGAGAGGTTAAAGGAAAGGGACAACTGAAGGACCCACTTTGGCTGTGGTCGCAAACTTTCTGCCACAAGTTCCCGTGTCTATCGCAGGACTCTGCTCCCAATGGCTGAAAGGTGCACAATCAGCCAAAAATGACAGCCTGACCGGGTCGAGCGGTCCCAAGTGAGCTGGCTGAAGAGCCCAACTCCTCACCGATTAAAGCCATATTTTCATGGAACCGCTTAACAACAATGCCAATCATCCGATGGTCAACTCTCCTTCCCGGCCTTTGTTAACGCTGCACAACGAAAATTAAATATCCGTGCGGCGCTTTTATTAACTGAGAGTGTATTTTTGCCTCTGATGGGTTTTGCATAATGCAGGCACAAAAGAGGACAAAAATTATCCCGCTTTTGTTGAGCTCACTTTTTATGCGGTGTATATTGAAATTATGTACATACAGCAGCTTTGTGTATGAAAATTATATGAATTTTATTAATTTACCACATTTTTGATGATGTGGCTGAAATTATTTTTGTTGTCCGCAATAAATTACATTACATGTACATTCTGGTTAAATTCTTCGTGACAATGAATGTCTATCGAAAAAAATATAATTTGATTTCATGGTTTATTATGTGGGAAAAAACTCGATAAAAATTCACAGACAAATTGTATTGAAAAGAGGGAGAACATTAAAAGGCTTGAAACGTACGGATTTTTGAGCTCTAAAATGAGTTAACAGTGTACAAGAAAACTAACATCGTTGCGTAGACCAAATATCATCTTACTTGATTAATTTATATACTTTAACTATCGCTTTTAACTGTGTAGAACTCCTCTTATTGGTTTCATAGTGCCTGTCACTGCTCAGCAAATCAATATGCGAGTATCTCAAATGTCAAAAAACATACAAATTCCGAGTCGTAACCCGTTGAGTATCAGGAGTCAAAACATCAATCGCCTGTACAATACTTATTTTTATTTTACCCGCAAAGCGGACAACGTCAACTGATGTTTTATTTATGTCAAACCTTTCGTACAGCTGGAGGCCTCAACTTCCTGGTTTTCTTGCCGCTTTTCCGTTGTTTTTTATGCCTTGCCTCGGTTTTTATTGCGTGCCGTCGTCAATCCCTCAATAAACTCCTTGCTCATACCCTTTGTTGTTTGCGGTGGCTTCGATTTTATTTCGATTTTGTGGACTCCGTTCGACGTTCGACGTCGAAGGCGTTGGCGTTGGCGTTGCCTGCCATTTGCCGTCGGAAGAGGACGTCGACATGGTTGGGTTCATTACTCCAAGTTCCGTTGCTGTTGATTTTCAATTATTTTTATTGACTTAAGTTATAATGTACTGTGGCCTTGGCAGCCATTTTTTGTGCTTACACCTGCCCCCGGGCTTCATTTGGTTTTTTCTTCCCCAACTCTAGCTTACCACATTTGTGTAGTTTTTCCGCTTTTTCATGGTGCGTTTGACTGAATCCACTTGGCTTGTTTTTGGCATGGTCGCTTATTGAAAAACTTTGCCCCCGCCCTCCTCGAGAACAACTTCTTAAGTCGGAAGTTTTCCTTAAATGGCAACAACTTTTTGCATTTTCGTTTGGCGTTTTATAATTTCATGCTGTTTTTACCCTGTCTTAGTTGGGCAAGGGAAAAAAGTGTTTCGCAAGTTCATTATTCGTTCGGAGCACGCCTTAATTATTTTAGCATTTTCTCACGAAGACAAATTGAATTGTCTGCTTCGGTATGAATATTTCCAGTCTGGATTTTCCGGCTGCTCACTTTTAGGGAGATTAAATAATGAATGTGAAAGTAATTAGTAGTTGAGCAGTGAGAAGCTTACAGCTTTGAGATAATTATTTCAGTGAAAGTTGAGAAGCTTCGGGTAAATCCTAATAAAATGAACATCACAAATATTTATCCAAGTATTTTTGCAGCTCCAGAGGTATATATCAGAGCCCTGGAACAAATTTAACAAAACCAGTCGATGTTCAATTTAAAGTTTCTAAAATTTTAAGCCAACTCTGAAAACTTTTATGTTGTATAAAATTTTTCTATGAAATTTTTGAGGATTTCCATGTTTTATTAAATTTATTTGGCTTATCATTTTATCTAAAAATTACTTAGTACCCTTATAATTATCTCGCTTCTCCTTAATGATAAACATTA
Source organism: Drosophila tani (assembly GCA_008042535.1). Taxonomy (NCBI): domain Eukaryota; kingdom Metazoa; phylum Arthropoda; class Insecta; order Diptera; family Drosophilidae; genus Drosophila; species Drosophila tani. The sequence goes on along the minus strand of VNJO01001065.1, from coordinate 43,064 downwards.
AAGTTTCCCTGAAAATTTTTCCGACAAGGAAGGCAACTTTTATCAGCTTCAAAAAGGAGGAAAGTAGCATATAACCACCATGAAAGGCGCTTTTCATTAGACTTCGACTCGAGTTCCTCGACCGCTTGAAAAGGCTACTCCGGAGCGAAGGATTTTCCCACTTTGGCGAGGAGAATTTGCAACTATTCAGAGTTGCCAGTTGCATACTTTGCGGCGTTTTGTAAAGTTTGCAAAAAAAATGGTGGAAAAAAAAAGAAAAATTTTCATTGTGCCGCTTGGCTAGCTCAAATTAAAATAAATATGCACTGAAATGCAATGATAAAAATACGAACAGCGGCGGAAAGAATGAACTTGCGGCTTACTTTGTGGTTTGCTAGTTTCCCTCCCTGAACTCTTTGCCACAAAATGTCTGCAGTTGTCTGAATGCACTTTGTCTGATGAGAAAGCCCTCTATCTGATGGTAAAGTTTTCCCAGCAAAGAACATTATCTGCAAAATGTTCTCAATTTGTGCTTGTGATATGCATTTAAATGCAGTTCATGAATTAACTATGAGCAATTACCGACGCTTTACCCAAGTAAACTGCCATGATAATAGCTTGAGAATCTGATTTTCTAAAAGTCAATTGTGTAAATTGTATAATTGGCAAGTCAGCATATTCATATCTTTCCAGATGTAAGTATGGCTTTGTCTGTATTTGGAATGTAAATGGCTTGGATTGAAATGCAGGCCAGGACATGCCAAGAATTTCCCATTTTAGGCATACAATCTCGGTGGCAATTGAAGCAAGCTATTTCTGTATTGGTTTTGTTACCATTTATTTGCTGTGAACACATTGAGCTACCGTACTGGGATAATTGCTAGCATTGTTCAACCTGCTCCTGTAATTTATATATTTACCAAGATCCTTAGAATCCTAAATTTGTAGAAAGAACACTAACCTGGTAACTAATAATATAATTTTATTTTTATTCTCATGCAACTACCCAAATTAAGTGCCCAGAAAGCAATCTCACTTAATGGAGCCATCTTCAAAGGGCTTGTAGTTTTAAGGGGCGTCAACCATACGTACGAGCCATTTGCTAGAGCCAACAAAGCCACAAAACTGCCAAGCCCTCAGAGCCACTTTGAGTGCCTTAATATCTCTGTGAAAAATTTAAATTTACCCATTTACAGAATTGTTTTTTCCGGTCAGAGGCGCATTAATTAACTGAACTTAACACGACGGTATGTGGCTGTGGCCATGCCATCCCGTGGGGGAATGGCCCAGAGGTGTCTGAATAAAATGGATTGCCGGTTGGTTAGACCGAATTACTTTCTGTTTTTCGCTCTGAAAGTTTCCCTTTTCGCCGGGGCCTTCGTGAGACAGCTCACTCAGTTATTCAATATGTCATTCAGTCATGCCGTCAGAAGCAACAAACACACTCAACTTTAAATTGAGTTTCTTCGGCAGAAGTTGGCAGCAGACAGCGCGGAGGAGCAGAGATACCGAGATAGTCGTACGCGCCAGGAGCTCGAGTTTGATAGAGAACTTTTCCGTTTTGGCCTCGGTCTGTGCTTTGTGCAATGTGTTGATTGCTATTTTGTTATTCATGGAATTGCTTAAAAATTTAGATTGCCATCTAACTTATAAACTCCAATTCGTCGTCTTGGGTGCTTTGCCGCTATTTGTTTCAAACTGCAAATCAGAAAAGCGGATTAAGAGCGCTTTGTTGTGGTCAATGGAAAATATTAAATGTAAACTTGAAGAACTCTGTACTTAAATAAATATTTTGGGCTTTAGTAAATGGCTACATTTTAATTACGAGCTTAATGCTTAATTCTAAAAGAATTCCAATTTAATAACTGACGGCATAACGCAACAATTACCTTTGGGCTTGGATGAAAGCACAGCAGAAAGTGGCTTCCACCTGGACAGGATTTGCACCTGTTGACTGCTCCCTTTGACCACTGAACCGTGTGAGCATCGAAATCGTCGAGGGCAAAAAAGTGTCGGAGGATACAAAAGAGCCTCGACGTTGGCTGCTCAACCAATTGCGGTCGAGAGTCATTGAACACTGCACAGATAGAGGCACACACCGTCTATCGTCGAGTAGATATAGTACAGGATCTCGAATCGATGTCAACGACTTTCATCACAATTCCCACCACACCCACAAGTTGTCAAGGAAAGCACTGAAGAGGGGTGGCGTGTGGAAATATTGGAATACGGCTAAGCTATTTTGCATGCAAAAAAAAAAAATCGGCTTGCTTGCAGTCTGTGGCCTTTTCCTCTTATCTTGAGTCGCTCTCTTATTAAAGTGGCCATTGGTCCCAATTCACTAGCTTGAGCAGCTTGAAATGGGGAAAGGGGCTATACCTTACTTAAATTAATATTTAGGTATTTAAAAGCTACAAAAAATAGGATAATTAAGGAAATAAATATCCAATATTTAAATAAAGTTTCTTTAAAGCTTGCCTATAAATAAAAACCAATTATTGCCGCATCTCACATTTCTCTACAGTTAACAAATTAAAAATTGTTACAGAATTCAACCTTTTAATGAAGTTGATTGCTTCCATCCCCTTGGTAATTGATTCGATTGGCATCTGCGGTGTCACATTCCGACTTCCTGGCTGAGTACACATATATTTCCGCACATGTAACCGGATTACTCGATTTAAGGCCCCGAACCGGCGCACAAACAAATTTTTAAATTGGCTTCCATATTCGGTAACTGATTGAAAAGCTTAAAAAACAAAAATTTTGCTGAAACACTTAAACGGCGGTGGGCATGGCAATAAGCCCCACAGAAAATGTCTCAACAGGGTCCCAGTGACACAGTATGGCATGTGGGACCCATATCAATGTAAGCTCTCTTTGACCCGGACATAAATCGACGTTTATTCCGGCGACCGATTTGCCATCGCCTTGCGTGTGTCCCGGGCATTTCTACGGCTAAAAGGCTCTCTCCGGGACGCGCACGGCCCATAAATAGTGGAGGTCGTTAGGAGTTAATTGGCCTTGAAGGCACGTACCCCGGAATTATGAGCAACGAGCTGCATAAAACTTAAACGCTGCCCTCTTGCCGTCTTGGTCAGCGTTTACAAATATTTGCCCACTTAATTGATTCAATTTGCATGTTGAGTAGTTTCCGGCCGAAAAACGCCATTAAGTAAACAAGTCAACAATTTTTAATGAAATTTCGTGAGGCCCGGTCCCCTGATGAGTGCGCGTGCAAAAAGAAAAACACTCTGCCTCTCGCAACATTTGACCCTAAGAATATAGTTTTTCCCTAAAGCCAGCTTAGATCAAGCATTTTATTGCCACATGGTTATGGTTATGATGCGAGCTGCAACTGCAACTGCCACTGTACAATTCCGGCTAACTGCAGTTGCGAATTGCAAATGCGATTCGCAGTTTTCCATCCCCTCGAAAATTGCACTAACGCTGCAGTTATGCAAATTTAAACCAAATGAGACTTTGTCTGCGAATGTGTGCGTGCGTGTGCGGCAGTTCCCGTGTGTATGAGTGTGCGATGCGTGAAATTAATTTCTCCCTCGAGAGAACCAGGTGCATGCGAATTAAAGGTGAGCCGCCGTTTGGATGGATGGCCCTGTGTGTGTGTAAGGTCAGTGCGCGCCGCAAGGTATGCAACGGCAGATTACAAAGATTATTCATGGGGAAGTAGAACTCTTTTTTTTGGGACAGTAATAACAATAGAGTTACAGCCTTTTGGCTACTCTGGGAAAGTACCTGGTAAGCGAATAAGCCATCAGTTTCCGAAAAATATAAGAGTTTAAAAACAGCAAGGCCCAGTTAACTACCAGATGTTAATTGATAATTGAAAACTATTATTATTTAGAGGAGAGGGCAAAATATAATATATTTTTAGCCTAATCGAAACAAATTTATGGCTAGAAACATTTTTCCTGTTACAACCTTTTCCCCAATTTCCCAGCTCTAATGACTCTTCATTAAGCTAATTTAATAGAAAGAGATAAATTGCAAGGTTTATAAAAACTCAACCCATTTCAAAAATCCTGCATAAATTCCCTCATTCCTATATCCATTACTGGCCAGAATGTGTTAGCGATTGATTATTGCCTGGTTCCAAATGTGAATCATAATAAATCATCTGTAGCTCAGACAAAAAAAAAACTCCCCCACAACATGCCCATAGGTTTGGGGGTTATTTCCGTCCTCCTCCTCCGAAAACTCCCCCTAGGTGTTGGCCGCTCAATCAAAGCTGACCCCGAGCCTAATGAGGTGCCCACTCCACCTTGTCCTGGCTGGACTGCCATTTACAGGCAGATTAAGAAATTAATGGCCTACAATTGAGCCGGCTACTTTGTCAAGGGAGGAAGATTCGGGGATAACTTTGCCTTCATTTTTCATTTTTAATGTTCGCCACGGGCAAAGTTGGGTCCATGAATACGCGATTAGGTTGCACAAACTTTATTAAAAATTCCCGACAATCCGACAGTCGGGGGAGATTTCAATTTCGCAGCGGAGACTAATTTAATGTCCTGCCAAAGGAGAAAGGCCACATTGAGGGCTTTTAATTGTTTGCCCGTACACATTCGCACGGGGGCCTTAGCTCTTTATTGACTGCCTTTGGCTTTGTCATAAAACTTTTGTGGCAGCAGCTGGCCAAGGAAGTTGACGGCTGTCCGCCTGGCTGCCTTCGTGGCTGATTCGATTGTGGCCCCAGTCGAAGCGACAAAATTAAGTAAGTACGGCCAAGGAGCACAGGCCACACAGCCAAAAGGATGCTCCCCCATCCAGCACGCGCGCGGATGGATGGTCGTTAAACGGGGACAATGGCCACTTCGACTCCTGGCTGGATGTGAGAGACAATGCCCTGGTTCTGCACGGAGAATAAATCTGTCAAACAAAAGATGAAATTATAAAATAAAGTCCGTTTTGGACGACTAATAGAAGCTAAGAATATCTCTCACAGATATTTAATAATATTAAAAGAAATATTGTACCATAAGTCATATCTACAAGGACTGCCCTGATATATTAGAAGAAAATATATATACGTTTAGAACTCAATTATATAACTTATTTTGTAAGATTTTCTCTCAGTGTAGTAGTATTTATGGGGCACAGACCGGGAGAATAGTGATGCATATTGAACGCTGGCAACACAATGAACAAAAGGTAAACTTCATTTGGCCCAAAGACAAGAAGCGGGGCAAATGGCTGGGGTTGGGGTTGCGGGGAACCAGCTTCCGTTTCCGTCAACACTGCCAGTGAATGCCGTTTCCGGCCAACTTGGCCCTCAGCCAGAGTAATATTGGTTGGAAAAGGGGATGGGAAAATGTGTTTGGCAGCTCGTTCGACTGCTTAGTGGCTAATTTGCAAATAGATGAAAATGCGCCCCACAATTATAGCCCTGGCAGGCAGACTCTCGATGCTGATTGGAACTCTTGGGATTTAATTATAAATTTCTTCACCACCTCCCAGACCACCTTCGTCGGCTTCGTCGGCCTGACTTTATTAGCTTTGTTACTTTGTTACTCAGAGTGCCTTCCCTGGAATCACCTCAGCCAGAGTTTAATAAGGAAACTTAATTACATTAGCCGAGAGCCCATCTGACATAAGTGACAGAGTTCGACGGGCTCGGGGCCACAAATGTCTGCGGAAATATGTCTGATTGCCACACCCACAAGCCGACACTCAACTCACACCCTCAGAACACTCAAAATCGCATAATTAATGCACACCACTTGCGGCTGGCCCGGAACGTTGCACATACGCCCCGTGGGCCACACGGAAAGTGTGTGGCCGTGCCATAATTTGCAATAAATATTGATCCATGGGCTACAAACGTATATCCCAAAGCGTCAATGCAGTTCCAGCAATGATAATATTTATCTGACATGATGACAGATTCGTTAGTCAGCCTGGAAAAAAGATTGATAGAATTATTGCAGCTGTCAGAAAAATTCTGTTTCGACTTTTCCACTTTGTATGCTTTAAAGCCGCAATGGGTCACGCCCAAAATCGCTTTAAGCCCCCCATGCTCTGGCCTCATAAATTGTGTTTCTCGAGCTTAGCTACAGTTTCAGCCCGTAAGTCAGAATCATTTGTCATAATTCGAGCTGCCCCGAGCCCAAGCGAGGGCCCGAAATAAAACAAAAAAAGCGAAAGAAAAACACAACCCCCGGAAAAGTTGACCCAACAACACCTTGGGCCAACGAAGTGGCCATTAAAAGTGCCAACAACAAACAGGGCACAGAAATCGAGGGGGAACCGAGAAAAATTCGGAGGGCACATGGCCAATATTCGACACGAAAATCGACTGAAAAGCAATTATTTACACTTTGGCAATAAAAATATGGAACAAAAAAAAAACACTCCCAGAGAGAAACAGAGAGTGGGCGGCATTGTGTCAAAAGTGCGTTCTGCAATTTATTACCTTTAATTTTTCTTGGCTGACTGTCCCTTCTCCAGCGCTCCTTTGTCATTTTTTCTGGAGTTGCATTTCTGCGGATTGTGGATATAATTTTTATGACCATTGCCTTCGTTTATGCTTTTCTTTTCGTTTCAACTTTTTTTACGAGCTCTTGAGAACGCTGAGCCCGAGATTTTCAGCGGAAAATCGAAAAACTTTTTAAGCACCTTCAATTCACTTGTTAATTTTAATCCCTTTCGATGCTTCCTCTCCTTTGCAGAGACCGCATGAGATGAAGCCCGAGGAATGTCCGCAATCGGTCAGCCTGTGAGTCCTGCGAATCCTGTGTGAGAGTGTTGTGAGATTGAAAGATGGCGGCGGCCAGTTTAATTATCGAATCCATAGCCATTTTGGCCCTGCTGCTCGGATTTTTTATTCGAAGTGGTGAGTGAGGGAGCTGGAAATGTAAATTAAATCGTTTAATATATTAAAATAAATTATTTTTTAAAGGCTACTGCATAGACTGCTTCAAGTGCGTTTCCTACAATGGAGCCAACAAAGCCTGCGACGATCCGTTCCACAACAACTACTCCACGGCCATCCTCGAGTCGCCCTGCATGGGCGGCCGTAAGGGTCGTGACGGCCTATTCCCGGCCACCGCCTGCATCAAGATCGCCGGCTATTACGGTAAGTGGATGATGGAAGACCCCCTGAATCTTCATCCTTCTGACTTCCATTTATCTGCAGATGAAACCGGGGAAACGATAACGGTGAGGGGCTGCGCTTTGGACAGTGGCACCCTGACCACCGACACCGAGATAATAAGAATGTCGCATTGCGGAAAATTCTACTACGACGATAAGTAAGAAATAAAGTCCTTACACAGAGAAACCTTAAGCAATATTTTTTAAAGATAATCACAATTAGTTTCCAAAGGGAAATTATATTTTCCTCTGTGTATCAGAACCATAACTCAACATTAACAGCATCATTTCCTTGCAACCACAGGTACGTGCACGGCTGCTTGCAGAGCTGCAGCGACGCGGATGCCTGCAACTCGGCCAGGAGGCAGGGCCAGAATCCATTGGACCTGGAGGCGCTGATGCGACACCTGCTCAGCCTGGCGGCGCTCCTGGTGGCCGCCACCAGGTAGCAGTGCCAGTGAGTGGGAGCAACAGGAGCGATGTGGGAAGTGAAGTGAGGCGGCAGCGGGGAGGCCATTTAATTCGACTCGGCTGCCCGGGAATAAGACAGAATCCTTATCTTTTGGCGTCTCTCCTCTCTACGAATCTCTCTGTGTCTAGGATCGCACCTAACCGTAAACGCACTCGAGCCACTACAGCAAGGACACGCTCACCACAAGGACACGCACACCCACACACAATGTCACACCCAACACCCCAACATTATGGAATTCATCAAGCAATTATGTGATTTATAAATGAATACTTAACAACTATCTAACAATAATTGATGAACGCGAACGAAACTATTTAGATGCTAAGCATTCGAGAGTAAAAATCAAAGGAAAACTGTGCAACCTAAATTCAAATTCTAATTGCAATTATTTTTAGCTTCTAAGGAACAGAACCTAGACTTTAAATGCTGTCGCTGCTAAATGATAAAAGGATGGAGGCGGAAGGGTGTTTTACGATTTATATACGATGCGTTTTACCTTGACAGAAATAAGTATTTTTTGCCTCTCTAGACAAGTATTGTACATATACAAAACAATTTAAATATTTGTTTCACGAATGCTGAATTTTGGGCAAATTATGAAATTAAATTATTATAATTGTAAATGAATTAGTGGGTAAAATTAGCAAAGAAAACTGCGAGACAAGTGAATGAGGACTATTTAGATAAATTAATAATGTGTTTGAAGCCTAAATATATCTTTAAAACATTAACTAAAGCAATTTAATGCTTAGTCAATGATCACTCATTCATTCATAACGAAAATAATATTATTTATTGATCCCTTCCCTTTAAATTTAAAAATAGAACCACATCACCTCTACTCTTATTAGTTACTATCAGGAAAGATAACGTCCAGTACTGGGAATTGTTCAAACTATTTTCTCAAGTGTTTTTACTTCTTTAGTTTTTCCTTTTCTCAAAAGAAGATTCGTTTAAAAACTTTAAGGCTAAACGCCCCCCACTCCGGACCTGGCTAAGCCTTAAATCAAGCCATAAATGTCGGTCATAAATGACACCATTCGCTGGCCACTAAACTTCTGAATGTCTGCATCTACTAATGCCTGCCGCCGCTGCGGTCTGGTTCGGTTGAATCACCGACTGATTGGTTATCTGGTCTCGCCCGGATAACCCGATAAGGTGAACAGTATCGCCAGGCAGGCCACAAGAAATACCGGCTGCGATTAGAGCTTGCTTAGTACATTCTAGCAGCTCTATCGACATGGACGGTAAGCCCAGGCGCGCACATTTGTTCCGGTGGAATCCTGCCATTAAAGGACACATTGCCCATTCCCTGCAGGTAACAATTGGCTTCACTACAGCCACGGCGCTATCCCCCAGGAAGCCGTAGTGGCTGGCCACGATTCCGATGGCGACACCATCTTCATTGGCCGCGCCTTCTACTGCAACGACATGCTGCCGGCCAAGATTATCCCCAACAAGGGAAAGGCCTATGTGGCCTATGCCAATCAGGAGGTGGAGCTGGAGAACTACGAGGTCCTAAGTGGATCCAACTACGAGTGGCTGCCGGCTGAGAACGGCGAGGTACCGCCCGGAGCTGTCCGCGTCGGCCAGAATGTCGATGGGGAGACGCTGTACGCCGGCAGGGGCTATCATGCCGGCAGCTTGACCGTTGGCAAGGTGCATCCGTCCCACGGCTGCCTGTACATTCCCTACGACTCCGAGGAGGTGAAAATCTTCGGCTACGAGGTTCTGTCGCGTCGCATGGAGGCGAGATAAATGCTCACCGGTTATTACCTGTTAATCACAAATAAATTCAACACTTTTCGTAGAAACACTCCTGGGATCTAATCGGGTTTTTAGCCGGTCATAAAACCTCACTATCTCAGAAGTTATTTTAAATGATTGCCTAGGTGTTTTCTGTTTTATTTTTAAGTACATGTTTCTTGGAAATACTTTTAATTGGAGGCAAATCTTCCGAGTACCTTGTGATCGCAGTTTTCGACCCTCGCCCAGTTATGCAGGAAAGAGTTCTAAGTTAACAAAACCAAATAAAGTTGAGGTAATGCCACTCATTAACGACTAGGTTCTAAACTCGCTAACTTACGCGTAGCCTAATTACTTAATTGTAAAGTCTAACTAAATTTTGATATGGAGACGGACGGAGAACCAATAGGACCAAAACTAAACAAATCGAATGCAATGTGCAAGGCAAGGAATCCAAGGCAATAGATTTTGATAAATGCAGGGCGAATCACTCGCTTTCAGTTGGAATTATTCGTGTTTGGTATTTACTTTTAAACATTTTTCGGACTAAGCGAGCTTGCAATGGTTTCCGCAAATGAAAAAATTAAAAATCAACAACTATGTATAAACAAGAGTGGAGGAGTTTTGATAAAACTGAATGGAAATTCAGATAGTTCACACACATTTTTCTCTCTGCTGAAATCGCTTGCTTGCCGCGCAACTCTAAACGCAAACTAATCAAAAGCAAACAACTCAAATACACACGCACCTATTGGCCAGCAAGCCGGCTTCATGGGAGCCACGGGCCAGCGAATTATTCAACCCCCTCTCACACACACAATGAACGACCAAGCAAAGTTTGTAAAAAGAACACAAGAGTACATTAAACGTTTCATGGCAAGCCAGTTGCTAAACATTTTTGAATGCAAATGTATCTAGCACTTAAGGAGAACTTTATATATATACAATTGAGGTGCGGCGGCTGGAGGATGGACTAACGATAATTAGATAAACTAGATAACGACGCTACTCGAACTAATCAAATTGAATTGAAAATTGAAATCGTTTCTCTTGCATTTAAATGCGCGCGTACAACCTTTTCTAGAGCAACACTTTTGGGCAACCGAAACATTACCAAAACGAACTATCATCATTTCTGAATAAAAAACTGCATACATATATTGAAAATTCGACATTATCTATGAGTTTCACTACAACTACGCGTATTTACAGACGTTGGGGAGGGGGGTCCTCTAATCCAATATGCTCTTCACATACTCGGCGTCTTCCTGGACGAATTTCTCGGCCTGATCGGCGGGCACCTCCACGGTTTTGTAATTGTCCAGGCCTATTTCCTCCTCTTTCCTGAAATCGAACATGATCAAGGTGAAAAATTAACCAATTAATGGCATATGCTATAACCAACTTGATCAGGATGTCCACCACGTTCTCGCAGGCCAGCAGGCAGTCGCTGTCCCTGCCCACCTTGGACTCCCACTTGTGGAACTCGCGCAGGATCTCGTAGGTGCCCTTGGCCCTCAGGATCTCCCGACTGCGACGGGTGGAGCATAACTGCAAAAGGCACTCCAGCAGCATTTTTCGCAGGTCGGGATCCTCTTCGCGGGTCTTACTCTCCGGAAGGTACTGCAAGGACATGAGGAAACATAATTCCAAATAATTTTCGGAAAATTTAAGGCGCTTACCTGCAACTCAATGGGCAGCTTGTCATTGTCCTCGTCGCTGAACTCCTCAGGTCCGCACAGCGGCTGCAGTATGGCCACCAGGATGCTGTCCTGTTCGTTGAGGATAACGTCGTGATAGACCGCGTCAAAGCAGACGTTTTTCAGAATGCCAATGGTGCCGCCTCGCCTCACCACACTACCCTCGAAGGAGGCGAAGGGAAGCAGTTTCTCCAGCAGCTGGTACCGGTTGTGGCAACACAACTCCCGGCCCCTGGGCACCTGCGTCAGGTTGCAGAAGATGGGCGCCAGGTAATGCAGCTTACACTTCTTTTTGTTGTAATCCAGCTGGGCAAAGGCCTTGGCCAGGCGGGGAAGCGTCTGATCGCCGCGTTCCAAGATGTCTAGAATCTCGTGGACCAGCGACTCCACTCGCGTTAAATTGCTGAGCACCATGCTCCAGGGATCGGCCAGATCTGATTGCTCTTCTGCTATTGCCTTGGCTGCCACGTCCACGATGGGGAATGTCTGAGGAAAGGAAACAGTTAGATCATATTAATGTATTTACTGTATTTTTAACTCACCGGTTGCACTTGCTTGGCCAGACGGAACACCTGAATCGCTCCCTCTTCCTCGGCCGTTAAATTAATTAAAGTCAGTACAGCGTCCTTGGCCACTGTTTTATTATCGTCGTAGGTCAGTCCAAAAATCGCCATTAACATTTCGTCCAGCGAAAGTATGGCTGATTTTCCCTCCTCGGAGCCCGTTAAACCTTTAAAAATTAAAAATACAACTTAATACTACGCCGTGTGACGTCACAGTTGCCCACAACAATCGCACGTGCAAACAAGTGCTTTTGATTTTCCTTAAATCTCACCTAGAACATGAGTCAGCGCCACTGCCTTGAGGTCCAGTCGTTGGTTGGGCTGCATAAATTGTACTAGCTCTTTTACAGTGTCCATTTTAACTATTGTTATTGATAAACTCAAATTAACTTGTTTTTATTTTGCGAGGTGTGTTTTTTGAACAGCTGTGCTGTGTGGCCGTTTTCTAGGTTTTAAATAATCCAAATAAGCGAATCTTCTCTTTCACGGCAACTGGTCACACTTAAACGAACAAGACGTAATCAAACTACGTAAATGAACAAAAACGTAATCTATTACGTAACAAAAAGTGCGCCCTCATACTGTGCTCGGTTAGATGAGACTTAAAGCGCTGGGACCATGAAATATACCAACTGGCAAAGAGTAAGTGGTTAAAAACGGAGTCCTTTCACCTAAAGTGAACAAAAACACATTCTTTTGAGGTCAGGGAAGTGCGTGTGCCAGATTCTAATCTGTATTTTTAAAAAGGGCGGTACATCGATATTATTTTCTAACATCGATATACATACTTACGCCCCACAGAAGTGCTGTGACAAAAGGTGTTTGCTATAAGCTAGCGACCAGTGATGCCAATGATGATAGCTAGATATAGCTAACAAATATGTAAAAAATAGCTGAAACATAGCTATTTTGAAGCTTTTTTAAGAACCGTTAAGAACCGTTATTTTTAAAACAGATACAATTTCTCTCAATTTTTAAAATAATTTTTAAAATAATATATTTTGACATTTTTCCAGGAAGAAGTTAAAAAACTTCCACACGCCCACCCTGGGTCAGCTAGTAGCCTCCAATGCCCCCTGTCCTCAATGCCGACCCAACCTGCCGGTCGAATGCTGAGATCTTGGCAAGGATCAACGGAAGCCATAATATCTCCCTGAGGAGATTCATCGCTGGACTGGGTATTTTCGGATTCATATGCATACTGGCTGGTTGGTTACGAGGAAATGCATCTTCGAACCCGTGTACTAATTAATTTCACACTATTTAAAGCGAAACAATAGCATATTACATAAGTAAACAAGATAATACATAGACAGGTCCAAGACCTTTTCACTTTCTATTTTGGGCTTAAAGGTTCCTTAAAATCATAATTAGCACTCCATTCCCTCAAAGGGATCTGTGTTGGGGGCCAGGGTGGTCAGTTTCTCTGATTTCTCGTCGTCAGGGGTGAAGTCTGGATCTGGTTCTTCAACATCCAGAGGATCGATATCCCTTCTCCTCCTGGCAATGTCGCCTCGCTTGATGGCGGCCTCCGTTGTCCTGATGAAGCTGTTCACCTTGTTGTTCATTTTGGTGTAGACTCCCGGATAGGAGGTATTCTTGCACGTCGATCCGGAGGACACGAGGCCGCAGAGTTCGTTCTTGTATACCATCGGACTGCCGCCGTCGTAGAGGCATGCATTGGGATCCTTGGGCTGTTTCACACAAAATGAGCTGCCCGATAGCTTCAGTTTCTTGCCGAACCATCGACGGCACAGCTTTATCTCCAGGACGGTGACGGTTCCATTCCGGGGTGTCAGACCGGCCATCTCCACGGTCATCTTGTCGTGGCCCCAGCCAAAGATCATGGTGGGCGTTCCGGGGTCTATCTGAGCGGTGCAGAGATCGATAAACTCAATGAGTCGGCCCTTAATGGGGGCCCTGAGTCGCACCAAGGCCACATCCATGTAGAGCTTCTTGTAGATGAACTCCTTGGGGAACTGGATGGTGTCGATTTCGGCCGAGTTATCCGTGTCACACTTGGAAATTGCGGTGCCCTCCACGGTGGCCCCCTCCAGGTTGTTGCGGTGCGGGTAGATGCAGTTGGCCGAGGTGATCACTAGCAGCGGGGAGTAGTAGGCGCCGCCGCAGGCGAAGCTCCCATCGCTCTCTCGGATGTGCACCAACCAGCCACCGAAGTTATCGCCAGTGTTCGTCTCCATGCCGCCCCAAAGACGTCGAGCCTTGGGCGTCCTTCGCTTTATGTCCTTCGGATAGATCTTTCCCTCGCCATGGAGCAGCCAGATGGCCAGCAAAAAGCACCAGAAGAGACAGCCTCTGGGGAAGAGCATATCGATAGCTGTGGCACATCAGGAGTTGGCGTTTCCAGGTACCCACCGTGGAGAATCGCTGAACGAATTAATTGCTACGCTTCGGACTCCAAGCCAGACTAGATATATACTCTCTGGATGCTAAGTCATTCTTATTGTAAATAAATACATTTATACAACTAAATGCTGATTCCCTGAAGCTATTCAAACTGAACCCTCTTCGGGGTGAACTTTAAATTCCAGATTACTCTTGAAATTAATAATAAAGGCCATTAGGCACAAATTGAAACCACAATTTTAATACTCTCTGAAAGAGTGTTAATATCCAGAACCAAGTTGTTAATTCCACATTTAAATATGACATTTTATGCCAGTTCCCTTTGCTCTTCACTAGTGCGCAATAACAAAGACTTTTCCCTGGATTCTGATGATGGGGTATAGTTTCCCAGGGACTGTCAGGAGTCTACACAAACATAACCGTGATTTTGACCTACATACTAAAGATTGAGTGAAACTAGACTCCGAATTTAAGAGGTGATTAAGATTATTAGATTATTAATTAGAATCAAAAACTAGTCAAATTAATGTGATATTAAATAAGGACTTATATTCAGTGGGTTTGGTAATGTCCGCGATTATTTTAGTGTTATTCTCCGGGGTATTTGACACTCACACTTGATCGATTTGATATTTTAAGAAAGCAGAGGTAAAACCTGCTCCCGAAACTGTAATACTCATATATTTTTAGGCTCTCAACCCCCCAAAGCGACTCAGTGCGTAAGTGCCTGAAGTAAGTCAGAGATTTGTTGTGATGTCATTCGGAGACGCGCAGTCATTGTCTCCTCGGGAATATCGTGTTTTCGCACAATAAATTTCGGGCTTTATTGATTCTTAAATGCCGATCGGAGATGATTAACGAGCATAAATTAAAGTAAGCTGGTTCAGATGGGATTAATTGAGTTTTATTTTTTTTTTTAAAGAAATTTCCACCAGCAGATGTACCCTATTTTGAATTAATATATTTTATATATATATGTATAATAAAAATTATTTAAAATTTATTTTGGCGATATTTTAATTTATTCTAATAAGATTTTTTTTTAGGTTCTGAAATAATAGTATAATTTTTAATTGCATACGCATGTGCTGAAATGATTGATTTAAAGGCTAAATGAGATGGATGATGCACAAACTGGTCTGCTTTTAACAGGTATCTAATGCACCATTAAACTGATCAAAACAAAGTCTGCGGTTAATTAATTATTTATAAGCCTTTCGGCACATGTTCAAAATCATTGTAAAACTGATTGATTCAAACAGAGACTGTGTCTAATCGGTCAAGGGGCATATCACTGGACGAGTTTTGGGTCTTATGCAATCGCTCTTGACGTGATCACTTCAACTCTCAGCGTTAATTTTCAGATATCAAACCGAGGAATTAAGCATTACACTCAGGAAATACCCTAAGAATGGATGATCTTAATTTTTTTATTAAATAAGAACATAGCAAGTGAATACAGAATTGAAGATCTAAGAATCTCCTTAAATTTCGAATACATATCTTTATTTCATTTTTGTATATAAATACTAAAGTAAACTACAACTTCAGGCTTTCATAAATATTTTATAATAGAAAATGATAGTTAGGTACTTCTTTTTGGGGTAAAAGTTAAATAAAACAAACAATTCAAATAAGTTTTGTTGACTTAATTTTTTTCCTCCGTGCATATAAAACAACCCGCTGAATCGACGCGCCGCCGGTGACATCATAAGCGGGTTTTGGGGAACTTCGGATTTTCGGCCCACTTGCGCACTTGCCTCACTGACTAGCGGTACTTTCGCATCAACCCCAAAAATAACAACCCACTGAGCAGTGAAGCGGTGGGAGGCTGGGCGTTATTATTTCGGGAACTGCGTAATTTGGGTTTCAAGTACAAAAACCGGACACTGAACCCGGTCGACGACGTCGACCACAGCGGACTTCCTGAACGTAGGGCTTGCTGGGATGGCGCGGCCAGCTCTTCCTCTTCCGGCTAATGGTCGATGTCCAGCGGATCACGTAGCCCACACTGGCAAAGAGGGTCCCACGGGATCCGAACATAGAGAGTCAAGAATTTGCAATCCGGCCACGCAGTCGTCGTCGCCGCCGCCCAAATAGCGCACCCACCGGAGCGCGATTGTAATGCCCATCATGAGGCGGAGTGGTTCGCACGCCCAGGTCCAGCGACTTAGTCACATACTCCGCTGACCGGGGCTCGATACCCGGTACTTGGAGCCCCAATAAGCATAATGCGGCTATCGGAGCCGCGGTCCCTGCTCCGCATGCGAAATGAGGCCAAGAGCGCGTGCGCGGCCCGCTTCTGACGTTACCCATTTGCCTATTTAGCAAAGTCGCAAGGTATAACCCCCGAAAGCCCCAAGGGGGTTTTTGTTAATATATAATAAGTTAATATAAAATAAAAGCAACAAATATATAAAAAGAACCTATTTCCAGGTAATGCGATTTAATTGTCATATAAATATCTTAGACACTTGATTTAATTTTGTTTTTTAATCTTATATTTATACAGAGAATATAATAAATTAAAGCTGTTATTGGAGTGTTAAAGCCCCCAGACGAAATCACTTCGCCCTCTGCATACAAATCACTTGTAATTTCGACCAATTCATAAGCTCTTTATGTTTTGCTTCGGTTTCAATTGGCAACAACTTCCTTCTTTAAGCGGGTTTTTTCTCTGTGATTTCTGTGATTGCCAACAACAATAGCGCCTTATTGAAACTGAAAACTCTCGCATTTTAAATGATTTCCATGGAAATAACATTTCACGTTTCGCCAGCGGCATCAACAACAATAAGAGGGACTTTTGCTCGCGCAAGAAAAGCAATAATTCTTGGTTATCTACGGAGGCAAGTGGGAGTGGGAGGAACGTGTTCCATCTGATATCCTTGTTGATGGTATTACCAATGTCCTGCAATTGCATTGCACAAAACATACAATGTACTGCAAATATGCAGGAAGGAGGGAGAGAAAGGAGAAAAAAAGCTGTGAAAAAAGTGGATCCTTGTCTGGAGTAACCCGAGATGGTTACTGATCTCGCAGATGGACATCTGTTGCTCTCAGGAGATACAGCAGACACGATGTGTAATTGACGCTTCAGGAAGCGTAAAAAAACATCTCCAGCTTGATCGAGAGGTCCCCGGGCAGACAGATCGGAAGCAGAGATGACGTTGATGTCGGGATCCGGAATTGGCGACGAGACTCTGGGTTCATTGATCAGTGTAATGATCTTCCTTTGATCTTGAGTTACCTTACTATGGGTTTTACTGAGAGGAGTTATGCCTTCCATTCTTCCTCTTATTTTTTAGGTAAGCCTATTTGTTTATTTGTTTATTGATCAGTGTAATTATTCTTCCTTTCATCTTGAGTTACCAGTAGGGTATTTCTTCTTGGGTTGTCTTCTTCCTTTTTATTTGTGGGTGTTCTTATTTTGGTTGTTTTTGAGTTCAAATTTCTCTAGGACTTGTTGTTCTTCCCTTGAATTTTGAAGTTAAAGTTCCCCTGTCACCGGTACACAGATCTTGTGTTAAAAAGGTCTCCTTGTTTGAGTTTCAAGTTCCCATTAGAGATGTTTCCTTCCGTTTTCCCCCAGTCACCGTTCAACTCGAGTTCATCTATCAAAACTAATGAGTTTCCTGTTGCTGATGTCTGAATTTTGAGCTCGGGACGAACTCTAACGAATGCAGGTTAATAACTTAACGGCGCTGGCTGCTGGGTAACCCGATATCCGCATCTCCACAATGAAGGTGCTTGACCCGATTTCGTTGGGATAAAAGGCACTTTTATGTCGGCGGAGGACAAGAGGAGTGCAGCCTGAAATCGAGACTTTTATGAGATCCTGGCTGACGATGATGCTGTTGCCAATGTGGCCAACTGACCTTTTCAACTCGCCCGCCTTTTAGGGGCTCCTAAACCCCAATGCTAATGACCGGCGTGAACTCTGACATGCGATAGTCGTCGTTGTCGTTGTGTGCCACAAACCGAGTTGCACTTCCAGAACTCCCCGCTCCTTAAACCCAATTAAAAGCGGCGTTACCTAACCTAATGACCAACCTCTTGCGCCACTTCTACCCAAATACTCCCAACCGGCGGAAGTTTCCGTTGCGAGCAGTGAAACCTAGCTGCAACATCGAACCCGGCTCGCTTCGAACCCAGTCCGCAGAGGGACTCTAGGGGGTGGGTCGTTGTTTCTAGGGGTTGTGTTGTGTTGCGGTAGTCTTTGGCATTTGGGGCGGGCCACGTGTAATGATGAACTAGAGGAGGTGCGGCGACACCCTTTGGAGGCATTGAATGACACGGGTTGTCCTGGAACACGTAGTCCTTTCTTTGAGTCAGCTCTTACCTGATCTAGGGGGTGTTTCATCCTTTGCCTTATCACGATTATCTCCAGTATCAAGAAATCGATGTTCAGCCAATAAGTTTTCGTCTAATTTTAAAAGTTTTCCTTAGCCAAGGTCCTTGAAGCTTCCTGCTTCCTGCTGCTGCTGCTGCTGCTGCTGCTACTGGTGCTGCTGCAAGTTTCCGCTTTCATTAGCATGAAGACGCCGCAAACTTGTCGGCGAAAGTTTCGCTTTCGGGGCAGAGATACAAACAACAAGTGTCGAAAACTTACATCACTCGAGCGGAAACTGCCAAAAAGCAACGGCCACGGAGCCATTCATGTTGTGTTTACCACCCAGTTTGGCCAGGAGCTTCCAACTCGAACCTGTGTGCAGGAAGTTGGCCAGGCCAAGAGGCGCAAAAGAAACGTGGCCAGAACGCAAACAGTTTCGCAACGAGCTCTGAACGTAGCAGACGAAGCGACGAGCTGCGGCATCGAGTACCATATACTAGTCTGGGTCTGAGTCCGAGTTTGAGTTTGAGTTTGAGCCTGGGGCCCCGATTCCCGACTCCCGATTACTCGTCCCGAGGCGTCGATATGGCAACGGGGCCAGCAGGAGCCGCGGCAGGACAGGGGCTGTGTCCTCGTTCCAGGACCTCGGCTACCACTCGGCTCGATCCGATGCGACTCGGCCTGGGTTTCGGTTTCGGTTTCGGCTTCGGTTCGGTTTCAGTTTCGGCTTTCGACGCGCTGCACTCGCTGCGACCAGAGTTTTGAAGTTCCCGCTGGCCAAGTTTCGAATCAGTTGCCGCCGACTTGTTGGGTCATTTGCATATAAACGTCACTCGGCCTGCATATCGATCAGTGCACCCGTTATCGGTTGACCATCGGAGTCCTTGCCAATTAACTAGCGATCAATTAGTGCCGCTCGATAGTTCGATCTTTGCGATAAACCTTAACTTTGTGTGCTCTTCAAGTGTAATTAAAACCAAAAATATCTGAGTGAGTAAATTTTACATTTTTCTCCTTTTTATTTTGGCAACCTCCGACTGTTTTGCATTTTACCTGTCGCGCTGAAACTTTGGCGAAATTATTCACCACGGACGACGAAAGTTTTGTGCCCCAGGAAGTTTAATTCAATCTGCAAATTTTTGCTAGTTGGCCTGGCGTAAAATTTGCAAACAAAATCTAAACTTTTTATTTATTTTATTTAGTGAAGCGGTAACTAACCATGAAAAACGCGGCAGCTATAAGTTGTGACTTTTATTTAATAACATTAGGCTAGTGACTATAGTTGAGGGAGTTAATCAAAGCCTGCATTAATGTTTAATGAGGTTCAATCAATAATAAATATAACCACTCTCCCCAGCCCAATAAAATAATATTTAAATTATTTAATTGAATTAAAAACCCCGAATTTAGCTTGTTTTAATTTGTATAGTGGTTTCTAAAACAAGCAGCGATTTAATTACAATTAAATATCCAGTAAACACACTCTAGATTTTTTTAAAATTGTTTCCCTGCTGTCTGTGCTAATGCTTCCCATTAATACTCATTTTGTCGATACAAATTGGATCAAATCAAATTTAAATGAGTTCAATTACCACGCTGTGGAAATTCGCACACCTGATAATCCGATCTGGCCCGCGCAAAGCTGGGAAAGCTTGGAAAAGCAGACAATCTGCTTAAGCAGATTTATTCTCCCGGATTCCGTGGCATTCCCTTTGCACGCGAAACTGTCGCTGATTTGATTACCAAAGGAGCCGAAGGAGCCAATGAGATGAAAGCGACTCCGCACGAGCACGGATGCCATGAAATTTTAATTTAACTTACTGCCTTCTACGCAGTTTTTGTGAGTTCCTCTCTGTGTGTGTTTTGGGTGAGCCAAAGGCAAACATTAACATTACGTGCTGTGGCATCAAACTAAAAACAAGGACAATGCAATTTTATAGCGCCATTTGGTGGCGGCCGCGTCTTGTGAGTAATTTGAATGATTTGCCAGGATCAGCAGAGCCAGACGGTGGAAATAAGCCAGGGAAGAGAAGAGGGGCGCTTAATGTTGCCAATTATACACAAGAAAAAAATACACACCTTGAAATTTTTCATTGAATTTAAGCTTTCTTGGAAATTTTCACTTTGAAATAAAATTTAAAGTCTTAATAAACGGATTTTATATTCAAACACTAGCTAAATTATTAAGTTTGGTATCTGCTGATTACATTTTTCTGTTCCGTGTAGTACGAGTTTTTTTTATTGTTCTTCTTGTTGCTTACATTCAATTAGGCGAACCCACGAACACAGGAAAGGGGCATCCCCCTAGATAGTCCTTTCCTCGTAGTCACTATGTGTCTGTCTGTCTGTGTGCGTTTAATTGTACATTACGTATACGCCACATTTGACGCATTGTGGCTGCTGCTGTTTTGTGGCTTGTATATTTTAATTAGCGCCTGAGAAAATATTCGCTCGTGTCGGTGCTCATTTGCTTGTTTGTTTCCCAGGCTCTGTTTGTTTGTGTTTGGCGTCCCGCTTTTATGGTTAACATTAGTCGAAAATTGTCGCATGTATTTTTATTGGCCTATTACCAGGGCCGTTTAATGGGCTGGAAATGAACACATTGTAAACGACAAATTATCCAACCGAGAAGGTGATAAGCCAGCATCAGGCCAAACAATAATTACAGTTGCATTTACTGGCCCTAAAAGTTGCGTATTCATTGGCCCGGCTATATGCAAATTTACCCTTACATCAGCCGCAAACACAATGGTCAAGTTGGAATTCAGCAATTAAATGCTCGATCTGTAACTACAATTTGCAAATTAAATTAATGTGGCTTTCGATTGAGTGATTCTGACTTAATCACTCGATTAATAACGAGAGTATTTCATATATTTATTAAATGGCATAAAAGTTGTAAGCTTTCCCCGCATAATTACATTAAAATTTTGTTTCTACTTGAACTAACTTGCCAGACAAGCCAAGGAGATGCACTTGTAAACAAGAGCACAGACTGCTAGCCAGACATACTATAATATATACAATACATATGTTGATATGCCCGAGAAGCCGAAACCCAAAACCCAAAGCCAGCAGCCCAGCTCCTATTGAGAGCTTTCAGTCTTTTTTGGCTTTGTGTCAAACTGTCACTTCCCAACAATTACGACTCTGAACTTCTTTGTGCCCTGCCCTGTACCTTTTTTTTCTCTTTCGGGCTGCCTTTTAATGAGCCAAAAATATCAAAATGAAATACGCCTCACAGGAGATGAGGGGCAAAGCCAAAAAAACCTCCAGGCGCCCTGGACAAACATTGCATTGGTTGGCTGTTGCTCTGCGATTTTCACGCTTGTATGGTTTTTTTTTGAGCCCGCCTTTCCACTCCTGGGCTACATCTTGTTCTGGGGCCTTCACCTTCACCGGTTGCGTTCGGGCCATAAAATATTTAAGGACCTCTGAATGCACTCACACATTTATGAAAGTGTAAATATTTAATGACGAATGCCCTCTGCTCCATAGTCAGATTTTAGAGGCGGTGCTCCACGGTTGCCTGGGTGGCCCGGCTCTAGGCTGTCGGTTCTAGCCGGAAATGTTTTACACGCCGCTACACATAGCAGCACACATGTGCACGGGGAGAAAATAGTTGATTATTGCTGACCTAAGACCAAAGACAATTGAATTACATTAAAATTTGTTTACCCAGTCATAGGAAATGTTCTCTAGCAACCTTTTAAGTAAGAATTTCAAATGTATTAAAGAAATTAGTATTTCTGCTTCAATAATACTAAAATATCTAGAATAAATTAATAATAATTCGTCTATCTTTACAAATCAATACAATTTTCTTATTTCTAATCCAAAAATGGTTATAAAGGTACGTTTTTCATACCAGAATTTTATCTTGGTAAAATTCTAACCCCCTTTTCCCCCAGTTCAGCAGCCGCAGCAAAGGGCAACGTCTGCTCAGGTCCTGCCGGGTCTTTTGTGGCCCGTTAGCGGTTTAACGTTACATGCGGCGTATGCGTAATGTCTGAGTTTTACTTCCCTGGCAGCCAAACACACGCAAACGGCCAAATGGCCCAGCATGCATTATTAAGTGGCCATTGTCCGGCCTTTTCCCCCCTGGTTTTGGAACTCCATTAGCGGCTGCATAGCGAACGTGACATATTTCATAACGAATTATGCGCCGCCTAATTAAATTCGCTTATGAATGAAAGTCGCGCTCTGTCGTTTGAGAGAAGGATGGCTTCTATTCGCAGGACGACTCTTAATCAACTCACGCAGCAAGCGTCAACGCAGGAATAACAAAAGCGGAAACGGAAACGGGTAAAGGGGGCAATAGAGGCAAAGGAGGCGCAAAAGGAGGAGCTAAAGCAAAAGCCAAGACAAGCGCAAGTAATGAAAGCCATTAAAAATGGCGTCGTCTTAACTGGAAAATCGATAGCCAAGTCGCAGGAGCCAAAGGCGTGAAAAGCGAAAAGGAAATAGAATGCAGGTGAACCGTATAACTATAAGGTGATGTGTGCTTGTGTGCCGCCAGGACTCCACCCAGTTTTATTCACTTTTTATAGTTATCAAGCACACATACACAGACAGACGGTCGCCTTGAGAATTCCAGGAAAATACCCACGATTACTAAAAAGGGGTACGGCCACCTGCATGTACCCGTATTATTATTGATATTATACCTGGCGATGTACACCCAGATATATATTTAGCCCGGTTGGATGATATAACCAGCGCATCGTATGCGGAAATGAAGACATTTAGCAAGTGCATACGTGGATTAATGGCCTTGACAATAGACACCGACAATTCCCTACGATTAGCTGACACGCGAATTGCCAAGTGAGCCGAGTTAAGCCAAAGTCGGGGGCGGTAGGTCAGTGGAGCAGGCGCACGAGATATAATATATTTGTGGCCATAACTCATACGGGCGAGCGGAGCCGTTGATTTCGCTCAGTCATCGGGCATGAATAATGTTGGCTAATGTGTCGCCAGGGAATGGCTAATTAAAGTGCTCGGATAGATCACGTTCCGTGCTAAACAAATAGCTGTCTGACTACCCCCGGACTTAAATTTAGTCATCAATTATATTGTATTAAGTCGTTTAAGGTAAAACTTGAGTTATGACACCGAAATTATGGGGGTTACGTTCTTAAGTATTTTATTCGCTCAATTTTAGTCAATATGCCTAGACTGAGTCATTCATTTTAATTACTTATTTTAATTCCTTCATGGAGCCTTGAATATTAAAATATTACTGAATTATTTATAGAATAGTTAAGTATCTTGATGATATATTTTTATTTAGTCATAATTGTGGGCTTAGGCTTCTCTTCTATCAAATGCAGAAGAGATTTTCAACATATTATATATGCTCGTAATCTCATGTCACAACTTTGTTTGTGAATCAAGGAAAAGCCTTTGAATAACTGCGTCATAGGTTGCCTCACCGGCTCGTTATTTATATTCATTACTGCTGATGGGCTTACATCCTTCGCTGACCTCTCCTTGTTATCCTTTTTATACAATCAATTCCTGCTAGTTTATCCCTTTTTCCCCTACTGACAGCACAGTTATTTTTCAATGCTAATCCCGCAGCACCTGTGACATGTCCACGCGCATTCCAATTGTGTCACTTTGGCTTACCCAACAACCCTATCACGGCGACACCAGCTGCTCCCGCCCCGCTTAACCCGAAACCCTTAACCCGCCACCCTTAACCCCTGGCCTGCAGCCGCCAACAGTGGCCTGGTAGACCTCCAGACCTTCCAGCGACCGGGTAACATCAATCGAACTTGACAAGTGAGCAAACACAGCGCGATTGAAAGTGCAAGGCAAGAGTGCATTAAAAATTCATTAGATGTATATGTACCCCGGAGCCATCGCGGCCGATACGATACACTGAAGGAAAAACTAAGCAATTACCCCTTTTAAGCACGGAAAATATCAGGCATTTTCTCTATTTTATATTAAATATTATTCCCAAATATTTTCGAATGTTGCAGAAGCCACTTTCAACTTAAAATTAAATCAATTCATAGACTTATTTTCCGTGTACCTCCCTCCCACATTTCATGGGAAAAAAGTGGCCAAGGAAACAAAAACATTTGATTTACAGAGAGCTCCGCCGTCGTCTGGCGATGTAACGACGTCCCGTGGAGCCTGGAGACCAGAAACAAGGCGCCTCTAATTGGCACAAATTTTCAATGCGCCCCGTGATCACGCCCTGTCCACGGTCAGTGGGTGACTTCCCACCCACTCAGACACCTCTACCAGGCGGAGGCGGAGGAGACTCAACCCCTGGTGCGGTATTTTAATGCCGGGCACGTAGACGGGCGCACTAATGGAATTAAACAAATTACTTTATGGTCTGCGCCAGCGGCAGCAGGAAATGTAAATTTCAGCGTGGACACGACCACTCCGGGTCGGAGAACGGACATCCAATCCAAGCCGGACCAGATTTCTAGCCAGTGCCAGAGCCAAAGCCAGAGCCAGAGCCAGAGCTTGAGCACCTGGAGATCTGCCGGTGCAGTCCCATCTGGGCATGCAATTTTCGAAACTAAACTAGTTTGCACCCCGGGCACTTGGTACGTGATGTTGTCGTGTTGGTTTTCCCTCTGTTTTCCCTCGCTTTTCCTTTTCCTTTTTATGGTGCTCGGGCGAATGTCCTGACAATCGCCAAGTTCACGCCGAGCTGCTGCTGTTCTTGAACCTTATGCCAACTGTGCGGACGACTGTGGCAAATAATTGCATGGCGAACACTCTCGCCTCTCAAGGTTCACTGACATTTGCCTGAGCGCTCAATTTGATTAAGTGCACGAGGACTGGATGGAGGTGGATGGAGATGGAGCTTCATCTTCAGCTCCCCAGTAGCCGAAGGCCGGGAATGGGACTCGCAATGAAATGCAATTATGTGCAAGCGCATAACACCCGCCAAACACCCCGTCAAACACCCTCTCAATGCCACCAGAAATTGCATTAGACCTTGCTGGCACAAATTGTTTATTACTCGCACAAGGCGAGTTGTCCTCAGTCTGTCAGTGGGATTAGCATAGCCAAAGATTTGTCTCACACGGGGAAAAAGGAAAGCTATTTTCTTTTGGAAAAAATTAAGGAAATAAAATTATTCTCCAATACTTCTATCATTAAAGAATTCTTTAAATTCAACAACAATTAAATTACTTGATAAAATAAATCAAGGATGTGATATTTATAGAATTAAAAACATAGAATTAGAAATACACACACTTTATCCGAGAATTCATGCTTCCCATAATAGATTCCTTGCATAATTTTTATGTAAATCAAGTATAAAGCTGGAGCTCCTGCCGTACATTTTCCGACGTGTTTTTGGCTCATCCTCAAAAGCCGAAAAGGAACCCTTTCAAGGGCTCAGCTCGGACGCGTCTGGCATTTATGCCAGCGCTTACATTCCGGCGAAGGTGAAATGCCAGACCAGATCTCAGTTCTTCCGTTTAAATATCCCAACTGGGTGATGATGATGACGAGAAGGAGGAGGACGAGAAATATGCTACTACCGTCACACTCGAGCTGAACGCTTTTGTGCCCGCACAAAGATAACAACAGAGACAACAGTTGGGTGCAAACTCTGAAGGTTTCTGTGGTCGGGCGGGTTCCAAGGGTCTGGGTGCCAGAAGGTGACAGCTCAAAGGGGGTTTTGAGCCAGGGAGAAAGGCCGGCTTGCTTCTAACAGCATTACCCGGACACTTTGTCCGTGGTAAATGCTTTTACTCTTTTTTTAGTGCGATGTTGTTCACACTGTCTTGTACAAAAGGCAAATAAGTGCAGCCATGTGCGTACAAAGTCCCTTCCT
Source organism: Drosophila tani (assembly GCA_008042535.1). Classification (NCBI taxonomy): domain Eukaryota; kingdom Metazoa; phylum Arthropoda; class Insecta; order Diptera; family Drosophilidae; genus Drosophila; species Drosophila tani. The sequence continues at coordinate 16,972 of VNJO01001065.1, read as the reverse complement.
GAGAGTCCGTGGCTCAGGGGTACGTGCTTCTTTTGAATACTGGGGGGTCAAAGGTGGCTTACGTTGGCACCTCATATGAACATACAGAAAAGAGCACAAAGATGAGACAATGTATTTCCACTTAAGGGTCATTTTAATTAATAGTTTCTTCCGCCATTTTCCAGCAATAACAATTTGGGGTTTATGCGACAGACGTGCGCCTTCGTTGAGTTAATTTTCCACCTTTTCCCCCATAAAAAAATTGCTCAAAACAACGAAGGATGCACCACTGCCTCTAAACCAGGCAAACACTTAAAAACCTCTTACCAACACTCACCCGTAATCACAAACACACACGCAGTCTCTCTTACATGCACGAGCTGCCTTGTGGAAAAGCAAAAACAGAGGAAAAACACATTTCCGTGCTCTTGTTTTGCCCCGACGTTTTTATCTATGCATAATTACTTAAATAAAATGCTTGTCTCGGTCCCGTTTGAGGGCGTGGCCGCTTGGAGGGCAATGGGTACTATATTATTTTTTACGAGTGCTCGTGTGGGAGTCGAGCTCTGTCAGCCGAAAGCCCAAAAAGTGAGAAAAACTAAAATCTGGACAGGATGTGGTGTGGCTAAAGAGTGCACCTGATGTGGCTCGGTTTTTACGGGCAAAGTCAGAGCTCTTGTTATGGCGAACTTGGCTTATTTGTTGCTCTTGTTGTGCTGCTGCTGCTGCTGTGCTGCCGGCTGATGCCGAATAAACAAAGTTCCCCGGTGAAAAGTGGGCTCCTCGAAAACCCAACTCGGTCAGGAGCTCTGCCCTCTGGTTCTCTCCTCTCAACCCCTCACCTTCGCTCGGCACAAAGGCAATAAAATTTTTGCATGACTGCGGGCATTATTTTTGTTTTTAACTGTTTTGTATTTCCACAGGAAACTCTTGTATTTTTTTTTTTGGGTTAGCACAGATAACGAAAAATTTGTTAATAAATAAGTTTCCATATCTTTAAACAATTATTCAACTAGAGAACAGAAAATAAATTAGATTTTAGATCAAGAAATCGAAATACACTTTTATTTTATGGAGTTATAGTTATTTCCTTATCTCAAGGAATATATTTACGAGTCACAGGCGTTTTTCCAGTGCATTTCCCTTTCTTTGTCCAAGCGTTTGTGCTTTTGGCTTTTTTCGGTCCTCAGAATTCTGGGCAACGATGAGGAAAGCAGGTCAGCTAAGGAGGCATCACAATCAAATTTAATTTATGCATTATTTATTTTTCATTCACAACTCGATTAGAGTTTTGTTTGCCGGGGAAGCCGAGTTTGTCGCCAGCCCTTAGAACGTCAATCAGCATTCATATGCATATGAAAAACAATAAAACATTTTGAATATTTTTGTAAAATAAGAACGCTCTCGCGGCGACATTTCTTCTTTCCTCCTTGCTGCCGCTGCCGTTGCCGGTAGCACTTGATATGCAAATTGTTGGCTGTCATGAAAATATGCACATTAATTTTCATTGCCTGGCGTTTCTTTTTTGTATTTTTTGTTGTATTTATTTTGCTGCCGTGTCGGCTCAAACGCAAACACATAAACAATTTATTTGCGAGTACGTACGTCAACGGCGCTAAGCGTGTTATTCCATCTCACGTGTCTGGAGGGGCGCTGCTTAAAAAGCCCGTGAAAAATCGGAGGAAACCCGGGCACGTGTACGCAGGTGAATCTGCTCTAGCCGGCGGCAAATGCATAATCACATGTAAAACGCTCGTCAGAGCCAAGGAACTCGCCTCCTACACACACGTGCTGACTAATCGTCGGGGGTCGTTCTGTTTGATGCGACTGTCAATGGCAGATAGCAGGGACCACGCTGCGTATGAGTGTTATAATTTACAATGCGGTGCAAATAGCAAGCCCACGGCGAGCAGTGATGCGGAGTATCTGGCTGGCTGCACCTAGGTACGTATTTTGGTTCAGTTTTGTACTTTCCAGGAATAGATAATTGCTTAACTGTTTTATTAAGACCAATATACTACATTTTATTCTTTAAAGAAATAGGATACTAAATTTTAAGATATATATATATTGCTTTAAACAAAACAAATTATTTAGACTTTCCTCTTTCATAAAATCCACAGAAGTGACTATTTTATTTTACTTTCCTTATCCCTTTCAAGTGAAATCCGCTCTTTTTTCCAAGAACTCTACTTGGGTAAATAAAACCGTAGCTCTGCCATCACTGCCAGCGAATAATCGCCAGGGCAAACAGGGCACAATGAGATACAAATAAACAGGTGTTTATCCCAGCCAAGTAATATGCAAACACGCCTGAAGAAAACCATTTTCATGTCTAGACATCGGTGAGAGATACCCCTATTAGCGGTAATTAAGGCTAATTCGTGTAACACGCGGACTGAGCTGCTCTCCAGCTTCAGCAGCGAATTCCAAACAATGTTTATCCCCCCCTAGAGTAATGCAATTATAAACCCTCTTGTACACATTTTAATCAGACGCCTGGAATACCACAAAAACCACTCAGCTCTTCGGCTCCCAGCTCAGTTGTCCATACCAGAAAGCTATTTTCCACTAAATTAACAAGCGGCAATAGCGAAGCCAAACTTTTCTCCCGATATGCGGATTTCCTGTCAAGTGGCTGCGAAACGACTTTTCTCACACACACAAACACAGTTCCCAAACATATTTCGCAGAGGAAAAATTGTAAAAAATGGCGAGGAAGCTGACAGCTCCACCAAAAATAAGAAAAAGTCGGGTGAAAATACTTTGCGGAAATGTTCACTGCCTGCGCCTGGCATCGGAAAGTGCACCGTGGCGCATGAGTGACACATAAAACATTAACTTTCGGAGTGATTTTTGGCCGCACTCAGATAACGCAGATTGTGCGAGAGTGTGTGTGATTGTGCGGCCATAAATTATATGGCGAAATAGCCTGTCATGCTCTATGGCCCCTTGTCTCCTCTTGTCGTAAACACAGCTGTAAATTGGGCTGACATCCAAGGAATCTCTGCCCGGAGGATTACTTGGCTAATTGATTTCATTCGACAATCCGCAGGAAATGCAGTTTCCGCCGCTTAATGCCTTGAGTTTTAGTTGCTGTGCTCTTAATCCTTGGCGCTTGCTCTAAGCCGGAAGTACGTGCGCTGGTTCTAGTGCATTTCCGCTTCAAAAAATATAACGAATAGCAGCAGGCGGAGGCCGCGAGCGTAACGAAAAATGTCACTTTTACAGAAACGAAACGGAAATGGCTTTGAGTGCAAGAGGAAAATAAAGAGATCGTTAGTGATGATTGAAGGGATCAAAAAACAAATTTCCATAGAATGGCTTACGTAAATAAATATATTTGTTAGTTCTTTTTTAAATAATTTTCCCCAGTTTCTTTTTGTTTTATACATAAAAAACGTATCCTATTTTTTTTCTGTCTGCACTGGAAATCGATATTTTGTGCGTATTTTGTAGTCATCTTTGTTGGTAGTTGTTTGGCAGCTGTTTGCAATTTGCTGGCTTTATGGATTGGCCCCAGTGCCTGACGCGCACACGGTGTCGCATGGCGCTCAAGTGTATGCTATATATTTTTGCCAGCGTTTATGGCTGCAGCTTACTGGCACGGAAATTTAAAGCTAAGCGCATTGCCCAGCGCCTTTTATTCGCTTTGACATCAAACACTTTGGCTGCGTCGCATCATGTGAACCTACTGTCTCTGGCCCCGGCTCGTTAATAACAATGAAGCGTGTCAAACGCGCACAAATATTTCCCCGATCCGAGGATCAGGGTCGGGGCGCAAAAAGTTGAACTAATCAATTTTGCGCATGATTGATGCCCAATTGTGCTGCATTCTTTGTTTGCTCCGAACCCGGCGTGGCAATCGTCATCAACGCTTTAGCGCCTTGCCTGGTCACACGAAGAAAAACCTTTAGGTTTTATTCTCAAAATTAATCTGTACTGATAATAACAAAGAACCAAGTAAATAATGAAAGTTACAAAAATATTCTTCCAAGTTAAAGACCAAAGTCCCTACAGTTGTCTGAATTATATCAGCATATGGTAAAAATGCATGTAAATTCCGATCTGCTGACCACATCTGTTGACATTTTTGCTCTGTGCAGGACAACTTTGTTTCAGCTGAGTGTGCATGGACAAGGCGAAAGTTGAAAGCTGTCCCCGTTTCCCTGTTCCCGTTTCCCAGTCCCCAGACTCCACATAATCGCATCACCGAGTCCTGTGGCTTCACGACAGCCCTTTTTCCAGTTGATGCGATGTCGGCGTCAGCCATTGTTGGCGGGGCTTCTTGATTGGCTTTTAGCCGGGAAAAATTGTCATATTAAAAATGACCGTAAATCTGATTTTTGCCGCCTCAGCGAACCGAGCTAATCTAATATGGAAAAGTGCACACTCGCTGCTGTTCGGAGAATTTTGAAATGCAATTGGCTTATCGAATGCCCAGAGCAAGCGTCAGTGTCAGTGCCAGTTTGGCCTGGATGATAACTCACCTTTTGACATTCGCAATGGACATTGAAACCCCCATTTTGGCTTTTTGAACACTCATCAGACCTGCGCTCGAGTGTCGGACAAACAAAATGCAAATGGCTCAAGGCCGAAAGCAGAAAGCCACTCACTTCCCCGGATGTGTCCTGTTGAGGATATGCAAAATGAAAAATACTAAGGAGACAAATCAATTGCCCGGCACGGGCCAAGCAATAAAATGGCGCTGCTTGTGTGCGCAACAGTGCGTATACGTATTGCACTCCAAGGCCAGGGCAATCAATCAATCGAAAAGTGTTTCGGGGCGAAAAATATTGTGTCATTTCTCACTGTATATTATACCCAGCAGATCCCATAAATTGTATCCTTCTCAACTTATGCCATATGCAACTCGAGTAACCGAGCAATCGACCGATAGAGAGATTTTTTACGGAGCTCAAAGCGGACACCCTCGCCTCGTGTGTGCCTACAATTAAAGCGTGTGAGTGGGGGTGGAGAAAAAGTTATTTGCACATTCAATTGACGCGTGTTATTTTTGGCAACAAATCAAACAATAAAAAATACTGCCATATTTCTCCCAACAACAACATCAACAACATCAGCAACCACAACGTGTAAAGAGAGTGGCTCAGAATGTGGCAACATGCGTAGCAACGCAAAAAAAAGTTGCCCTGTTAAATGGCTGGGCAAACATTTTTATAGCCCGCTGCCTGTTTTCTTGGCCTTTATGAATATTTATCGCTAATATTGGTTATATGGCCACAACAATAACAGACCACAAAACGCTGTAATCACATGTCATGTATACAGCTCTTGGCATATTTAATTATTTTGTGCGAATTTTCATGCCGCACTTCATGATTAAGGCAAACTTTGACGCGTGGCTGAAATTGGGTTGGGTTCGCATCGGCCGGATCGTACAAGTTGGGATTTGTGACTTACGTAGATGGACCGATGGATAAAGTAGGGCATTAGCCGCTCGACGATTTCACCTTGAAGCAAAGCGATTGCCCAGCTAGTGCTTGCGAAATTCTTGCGGTAACTGTACGGAGTTTGGGGCGTTGGTAAGGTGTAAGAGCTGATTTTTCTAGTGAGATCTGGTTTTAATGTGAGCCAAGAATTAGTTAGGTGATAATTGATAATGACGAGTTTTTCTAGTACTTAAATGCATTTTAAAAACTGTATTTTCGGACTCTTAATTCTCAATTATAAGAATTTAAATAAAAATGCAAATAGTAAATAGGTAACCTTTGTTTAAGAAATGCAGAAAATAATATAATATATTTTATGGACTTTAACTTTCAACACCCATCAATTACTTTCTTCTACTCTCTGTCATATAAAACATTTCTATATACATATTTCTACCGCACTTATGAATATGTCATTCAATATTCATCTCGTTGGGATTATTCATCGGCGTATTTTGTGTGTGGGTGCACCTTGAACCCGCCACCAGGGGTAGAGTCGCATCCATTGTCGCCAGACAATAACAAGCCCGAGGAGAGGAAAAATAAATGAAAAGAAAAGAAAATCATGTCCGAACTCAAGTGTGCGCCCTTCAACCCGAAATTCGCAAATGCCAATGCACCGCAGTTCCCAGAATGCCCCGGAACAAACGAGAAACGGAATGGAAAGTCAAGTCAACTGCAGTTCTCGGCGTGATATTTGCAAGAATCAAAATTTGCTTGCATTTATCGCATTCATTTTGAACGCTATTTGCATATTATTTATTTGCTCGAGTTTAATGAACTGCACCGTTGCCCCACAGTGAGTCGCAGTCCCCGTAGCTGGCAGTTTCTTAATTTTACGCAGCATCCTCAGTGCACTAGGGAAAATTTGAGAATTTTTTAAGTATTATTATTTATAAATAATATGCCAAGAAAATATAAAGAGCTATGAATCCCCTTGCTGAACTTAAGAAATGGTAGCTTCTCTATAAGTGTATTTATTTAAAATGTTCCCTTTATTTATTTCAGTGTATAGCGAAAGCAAATAGTCGCGTAGCTTCATTGCTTGTGTTTGTCATGCCCACCCGTAAAGCTTACACACGTTTTTTCTTAAATATAAGTAAATTAAGCGAGCCAAAATAAATGCAATTTCCCGGCTGCATGGCTTAATGAATATTTAAATGAGTGAATACACTTCAATCGAATTTGGCGTTGTGCCGTAATTGTATTTTAAATGCTTTTAAGGTCAGCGAGTGCAGCTGCATCAGCTTCCGACGCCGCCCATGGGCAATCAATCAGTCGAGCATGGATACATATGTGAAATCCATCCCACGTGTATGAGTGCTGGCCAGCGCCGCGTATGATGGATGTGGCTGGGGCCCAAACGAAAACTGCATTATCCAATTTGTAATCAATAATGTGTCTTGTTGATGCTAAAAGGCCAGCACAAAAAGCCCGCATAGATCGATAGACAAAAGAGACACTTTCATAGTACTTTTGTTCGACTAACCCAGTTCAAGCTGGCTCGGCTGGGCTGAGGTTAAGGAACGGCAGGACATTAACCTACTACTACTTACTTAGATGCCGAGAACGAGTAATTTAATCCTTTTCTGGGCAGCATCCTCGCCGGAGATCGCCTCGAGATATTAAGTTGCTTTTAGCCACGCGCCAGCATCCCCTTGGCACCTCCGCTGCCCGCTGCCTACGATCGCAGGTAAATATCGATGAGGGGATGTTTTTTTTTGGCTCCTCCGAGCTCTGAGCTGATTTATTTGGTCGGCTTGTTTGTCCACTTGACGCTCATCACGTTTGGCTATTAAGGCCATTAACACCTCCAGTGCCTCGCCTCCGTTCGCCTCTCCTCCTTGTGGCCTGCCTTTTGACTTGGTTTCGTTTCGTTTTTATGGCTATTATGTTTTCTTGGGTTTCTTTTTTTGCAGCGTGAGATTTAGGCATATGGAAATATGAGTTTTGTCTTTGAAATTGGCAAGAAGGCTATTAGTTTCTCAGTGGCTAAAATTCTTTGTCCTAAGCCTGGTCTTTTTTGTCATTGCTTTTTATGGGCAGTGTAGATTTAGATATCTGAATAAATTATTTATCTCTCATTTGGGCAGCCTGAGTCTTGAATATTTGTAGGTTGTAAATGTCTGCCACAGCTTGAAAATGAATTCGATTTGAAACTTAACTAATATACTTGTAAAACAGTTTTCATGTTTAGCTTGCAATGTTTAACAATAATATTGTTTCAATAAACAAGTGTTCTCGCGTCAGTCACACTCTCTTGATTGTTTATAACACTTTCTTGATTGTTTTAGCCTGCCCTCTAATATTCATTTCAATATTTAAATAATTTTTAGACCACCAAAAAAGCATCACACCCGCAGATCTCTTTAATTTCCCTCACAATATTCATATTTATCGATTTGCTAATGAAAAGTCCTATAAAAATGATATATCATGTATATACATACAGTTAAGCAAGCTTAAGTGTGACTTAAGTATGTAGGTAAAATCTTATATTTTTAATACAGCGAATCAGGATAGAAATAATTGTATTGAACATAAAATTACGAGTACTTTATTAACAAATTTACTTAAAACTATGCGAAGAGAATTGTTCTTTGTCTTAAGATAATTTATTTTAAAGATTTTAAACATAACAGTCTACTTACTATTAGAGTGCCCTGTAATTTTGGTTTATAAACATTTTCTGGGCTGATTTCACTCTTGCGCGATTTTTATGGGACCTCCAAGTTTCGCACATCATAAAGTCAAAAAATATAAACATCATTTGACATGCGTGACTGGGGTTTAAGCTCGTGCTGAACTCTCGAATCATGCGTTGGAGACGTGCTCGCAAAATGATTCCAGAAGCGCTCTGAATTTAATCAATTGTGCAATCGATTGGGTGGTGGCCGGTGGCCAGCGGTCAGCGGAGAATTCCCCAATTGACTTACTGAATATTTATGGCATCCGCTGAGCTGGCGACAGCCCTGTGACATTCGTAAATCAATGGAATCAAAGGCCTTAACTATTTTCAATTAAAAATAACGCCTGGCGATATAAAGCTGGCTAATCGAATTCGCTGTGGAAAAGTTTGCCAGTCAAGAGGGGGATTTTTCTCGAACACAATTGGCCCTTGGGCCGGCAGAGCAGCTCTTTAATTGACTTTCAATGTCAACAGGGAAGTAAGGCAGAAAGTTTAGACAGAGAGACAGAGTGAACTTGGTTCGTGCGAAAGTTGATATTTAATTTGCTAATTGTTGCACTTAAGGCTGGAGAGTGGTAGAGAAATGCGAAATTTGCGTGCCGCCGACGGGAAATTAGTCAACAAAAGCCGAATGCGAGGCGGCGGTGTTTAAGATCTTACGAGCGCGAAAATACATTAGGCTGTCAATCTTCATTCTGCCCGCAAAGTCACACAAGTCAGTCGACTGAAAATATTTTGGCAACGCTGAATGCCTGAATAGCCGCAGGGCCAAGGGGCAGAGGTCGCGTTGAGTGGCACTTTTTGAACTTTGGCATCGCCGAAGTTCGCCTCAATTGATTCGAGTTGCCATCTGATGCAGACAGACAGACAGTCAAGACGCACATCCAGAAATACAGAATATTGCCAGCTGCCAAAGGGCAACAAACAATTTCACTAATCGACTTAAATGGAGGCACTCAAAATGCTTTCTCAAAAGTCGACAGGCGACGGGCGACAGGTAAGAAATGTGAAAAGTGAACTTCACAATTTGCCATTGACGAGCAACCGATCATCCCAGCGGTTCAATGCCTCGATTGTCGAACATTAGCTGACATAACTTGAACTCTCGGGGCACCCAGAGGTCCTTGGGCGTAATCAGTGTCCCTTTCAGGTCGAAACTCATTGATTTATGGCCGCAACCTTTGCGACTTTGGCCAACTTCTTTTGTCATTCGAAAGCAGCGCCTAAAGACCCGGCCTTTTCTACCTTTCGACCTTCGTTACGTGTCCGGTGCCTGACTATAGAAATATTGAGTTAGGTCCACCCAGAGCCACGCCCCAAAAAATATATATTAGATATGCATTTCAGCTGGAACTGACAATAAAGCTATTGCCGTTTTTCCCCCCTTTTATTGACGCGACTATTTAGCAGTACGATTCTTTATTGTTATTTGCCGTCCTCCGTCTGGATTCCATTAAATGTTAATAAGTCAAGAGCAGGCACAAGACTCTGACATATTTCCATATTTCTATACATTTCCCATATTTTTCCGGGGCTGCATATTAAATTGTTATTCTCCTGTTTATTTTGCAGTTTGCCTGTCGCAATGTCAAGGACATTGTAGTTGCCATCCGCTCGGTCGAAGCTAATTTCATTGCGGAGGGAAGGCCAACAGGGGATCCGGCCAGAAGGGTAAGCAATTGCCCGCATTTCCCAGTGGAAAAGCGAAATAGTAGGTTTAGTATAACATAATCAGGCCAAAGGCCAATACTCTAATTTGGGTAATAACGAGAAGGGTATACGAGTATACGAGTACTACACGCTTTACACAATTTAATTCACATAGTAATCGTAATCGAGTAATAATTAATTTAAAGTTAAATGAATATTTTATTATAAGTCCATGAGGAATTGCATGAATTCACATTGGCAACAAAAGAATGGAATATTTACATTTTAATCCCATGAAAGTGTTGGGAAGCATTGTCAATACAATATATATGTGCAAAAATAAAGGAAGCTATCAATACTATAAAAGATTGCACAAGAGAGAATTTTTTAAATTTCCCTCTATTATTTGAATAAGTATCGTATTTCTGATCATATTAATGCCTCAAGGTTTAGTTAAATTAAAGATTTAAGTTAATTTCCAAACTAATATATTAACTAGAATGTTCATACAATTTTTATTGCTCTGACCTAGTATTCTCTGTTTATTATTGGTTCCGAACTCTCTTTAAACTTTTTTTCCAGTTTTTGAACCTTTTAACTCTTCTATATAATTCCTACGACTTTATTGTTCTCCCCAGTATACCGAAAGAGTTTCTGACCTTCGGCGTGGCTCAAATATGCTGGCAGTCAGTGCTAAAATAACAGCTTCCAGCTTTGTTCTCCCCAAATTTCAATCAGTTTTCCCCACACATGTGTCCTGGCCAAATTGGGAGTGGTATGTGAGGGCGTGTGTGTCGGAAATCGTAGTTATTTTTGGGGCACGTGCACATGGCGCACAAAAGGAATCTATTGCTTTCGAAATTTTATGAATCTCTCCTGACAGCTGAATCCGGCAAAAAGTTACATAAGGCTCATTGTTTCGGCTGGAATTGCAACTTTTGATTAGCACTCTGATGTAATAATCAACTTTCCACCCTCACACACACACACATCCTGTGTGGGAAGTTTGTGGGTAAAATAGGATCGCAATGGCGGCGAGCCTGGCATTGTGAGAGGCTTACATAAACATGTATTATTGACTGATTGGAGGTTTGCCTTTATGCCGAAGCACTATTATTATTGCCCTGCCAGACTCTGGAGATGCCATCGAGCACTCGAGCTTATTTATTGCGCCCCTTCCGCCTCTTAAATAAGCACTATTGTCGAGGGCCCCCGACGGGAGTCTCTTCGGTTTAAATGGCTAAACACGCCAAACATCTTTGCTCTCGAGTTTTTCCGCCAGTCGAACGCTTTCCGGGCGACTTTCGCGGTTTCGGTTGCCTATTTGCCAGTTGCCAGGCGGCAGATTGTGATTTCGAGGGTTTGAGGAACTACAGTCGCTAAGTAATTGATAGAAGTGCTCTTGGTCCGAGTGGAGTGTGAGTAGCAAAAGGTCGCACAGTTAATAAAGAAATATGTTTGGCCTTTGGGGAATTTACTTACTTTACTTACTTGGGTAAAAGTTAAGCTATCGATTGTATTATGTGAATTAATTAAATTTGATTATTTTCTTCAAACATAAACAATAAAATCGATTTTAAATCTCTTGTTTAACATATTTGGTTGCTGACAGATTGGTTATTTATCGAAAAATCCCATCTCTCGACTAGAAAATGCATTTTCTGTCTGAAAAGTAAAAGGAATATGCAATATCCGTGGCTGATTTCCCAAACAGCGATTCAAAGTGGGTCTTCCGATTGCGTCTCCGAGGATGATGACTAAGTGGCTCGCTGCTTATCAAAGGCCAGTCGTTCCTCCCCCATATACCCGTAATAGTCCACAGATAGACACACTCCCCGGAGGCGGGCCATAAATGTCAGAAGAACAATTGTGTTTTTGAAGTGCAATCTTTTCGCTTAGCTTGCACATTTTATGGCGATTCTCTCTCGCTTCGCTGCAGCTCCCTGCACTTTGCCTGACTTCAGCTGAGAACTGGAGAAGCCGATGGCTCATATTTCGTAGCTGGACTCTGTTTATGATGATATATTAATGCGCAGACCAAATGCTCGGACCGAGGTGCCATAAACCAGAGCCACTTGAAGCCAACCGCAATCAGAGGAGGAGGATGAGGAGGAGGAGGTATCAGCCATCAAGATTGCTGCTCTCGCCGCCACATGCCTTACCCAGCGCCATATGTACATATATTAAGCGCTTAGTTATATGCTACTTAACACTTCCCCCCATTTATTTTCGCTCGAGAGCGAAAATTGTTTATTTTCATTGCCATAAATTTTGATGGCCAAGCTGGCCAGCACATAAATCTTATACTTTAATCCCGCTTCCTCCCTGCGCGCAAATCCTGTTTGCTTTGCCCTGCCGCCCGCCTTGAGTGGCTTCAGTTCTAATTGCTTTTCCAATCAATGGATATGGATGTGGAAAAATGAAAACGGAATGGAAATGGAAAAAAGGGGAAGGAACGGCGAAGCTCATGCGTCAGCTAAGTGTCAACTTTTTGAAATTGCTAATCATGCGTCGCGCACAGAGCACAGAGCCAGCTATTGAAGTCTCCGGGCCAAATGACGTTATGTGTTTGTTCGATAAACAAAATGTTGGGGCTATAGCTATAGAGACGTTTTAGTACACACACAATATATGGGCAATATCTTTTTTTTTGTATATTTTGCTTTATGGTTAGGCCAACACACTTACCCACATTTTGTGTTCGGTTTGAAAGAGGAAAATGGGGAAATACGAGCTGGGAAATAGGTCATCGGGAATGGGCGCCCAGAAAGTCGTTTTTCATCATAAATTCCACGTTAAATTTTCATTCGCCCTTCAAAAGGAAAATGTAACTTTAAGAATGGTGCAAGGAAAGTATCTAGTTTCCTTTATAAAAATAGAAGATGTCATATAATTTACCCTATCATAATTGGCAACAGTCTACCGAACTCAGCCTGAAGCACTTTCTAATTAAATTTTCCTCCAGTAAACCATTTTTTCTATTTGTGTATTCTTAGTTGGTTAAATAAGACCGACTAGGCCTCGAGCATACAAGATAAAGTTAGCAAGAAAAAGATAACTTTATGTCCGAATTTATTTTAAGCAAATAATTGTCTTTATATTTACCAAAGTTAATCGGTAAATAAAAAAAACCAAACCATCATCGATAAAGAATATATAAATATTCCTAAAATATACATTTAAAAAAATTCCCTCTGCTCAGCAGTGCCTATTATTTACAATTAGAAATATAGACGTCACTTTTGGGTTATTTTGGGATTTACAACAAATAAATGAAAGAGTTTGAGTGTGCAAACGCATCGCGCGGAACTTTTTCAATATACAAAAAGTACGTATACGCCGTGTGGTGCGTCTGCTTATTAAGTCAAGCTGTGCGTAGGCAATATTTCCGCCGCCTCGGAATTCATTCAGACACACAGCCATTGTATATATGTGCGTTCGTTCATTCATTAGAGAAATAAAAATAATTTGGTTTTTCCGTTTTTCTGGCCGCCTGCCAGCAGGCAACGAGGCGGCAAAGAAACTCTACTCACGTTTTCGGGCACTTGCCATATCGCTGGGCCTGTGGTCGAATATATCTCGAGATAAGCCACGGATGGGCACTTTCTAATCACGGCCAAGTGAATTGGCACTAGTCACCTGTACTACTTTTGGGACTGTGTCAAAGTTGGCCTCATCTATCACGCGGTTCGGACTCGGATGCGGATGTTTTTTTGTTGCCCGGACTGTCCCTGGGTTCTGTGTTCTGGGTTCCTTCATGTCATATCGATTTTCACCAGACCACATGCCCCTCTTTTTTCGGTTCTTCCCCCTTCGAAGGGGACACGAAAAAGTGTCAGTTGACTGACGGAACTCGTGTTTGCAAAATTGTTCGATTATCTTTGCCTGCGAATTGTTTTTTTGTCCCCTCACTTTTTTTGCCACTTTGTGTTCATTTTCTTGTTGCCTTTTTTTGTGGGTCTTGGCTTAAAGGTGTTAACTTTATCGGTGGGCCTGACTGCCCGGCGGTCAGCAATTGTCCGTATTTTGTTCATTTACAATGCAAACACTTGTTCGGCGGAATGAAAAGCCATTTGATATTCAGCGCTCTTCGGTTCGCTGGCGTTTCAGCATTTTATATAATTTGTTTTTCAATGAAAAATATGAAATATAAAGTCCCTTGTGATATGCCTTGGCACGTACCATTTGCCCCGAAAAAAAGAAGAAAAATAAATAAGTAAGCGAAAACAAAGTTTCAAAACAATTGAAGTGAATTATTCGGTTGAATTCAAGTAATTGGAGACTTCGAGTCGTTTTAGCGCTGAGGATTTGGACTAATGCGATACAAATTTGATTTCTTTTAAAAGAATTTAAGAACTTACTCAAATGGAAAAGGAGAAAGAGAAACGCAATTCGAAGAATTTCTTAAAGCTATTAGTTGAAAACGTCTCGCAAGCTTATGGTGTAATAATAAATGAGACCTCGTCTGGATTTAAATTTAAGTGTCATTTCATCTTAAATGTGGTGGGATTTTTTAATAAGCATATTTGTTACAGAGACTTTAAGTGGCCAATAAATATCCTCTTTGACGTAGGAACTCAAGTAATTTTTGCTTAGTAATTCAATAGTTTTATAGTCCATCTGGTCGGGTATTTATTTAGTTCTGTTCACTGTTTTCCACTTCATTTTCAACGGTCATTTCCAATTACTCAAACAGGTTAAAAGATATGCGGTCACCTAATTGTAGGTTCCATGGAATGTTCTGGTGTGTCTGCCTGGCCAATATCCGGGGCAAATAGCACCCATTAGGGTCCATTAGAAAAGTTGGGACTATGAATATGCATGGGTGTGGACCCGTATCGATTATAATTGACCGAGCATTACCGAGAAGCAGCTACCTACGTCAGGGGTCAAAGTTGGATATTGACACCGTGAAGTCAGTTCCGATAAATAGATTTTTTCTATGGCGTTGCGACTGCTCACTGCGGTCCCTCCTTACATTATTTTTGCAACCTTACAATTTTCAACACGCTTGCACTTTATGACCGCACCACTGCAATTATCAGTGGCGGGGCTGGGACAGGGCAGGGGAATCTCCACCTGAGGCAACCTGAAGCCGAACTGGCAACCAGTTCGCTTAGAACCAGGTTCAATGAACTCCCAACTTTCGTTAGAAACGCCATTCGCTGGCAACCACAAAAAGCGATTACATTAACCATCGCTCGTAATTATGGCAATTATTATGTATTTTCGATTTTTCTTTATTTTTTTTTGCAGCTTGCTAGTGGTTTTTCCACCGCAAAGTTAAGGTTTTTTATGGTTGATGCAAACGAAGTGCAAGAGCGCACGTGTCTGTAAGCCAGTTACTTGGGCCTAACGATGCCGCAACACAAACCCCCAAAACTATAAATAACAGCAAGTACGAGTTAACCGGCAAACAAGTTCGACTCACTAACGACTTTACAAGTTCAACTCCTATTTTGGGCTTTATGAAGTTTTGTGGGCGGCCCCCCGGATTTTTCGATGAATATTTTTATTGAAAGGGTACAAGTTTTGTAGTTTGACTATGAAAAAAATGGTCGAAAATCCATTGGCAGTTGATTGAACATTTTGGGTACACAGAAATTCAATAAAAAATGTATAAATATTTGTAAGCAACTAGAACCAATAAATAAAGCTAAAAGTTTGGTTAAAAAATGTATAAATTTAGTAAATATTAATATATACTGTTAATTCGAACCTTTTATTTATAGAATGTCTTTTAGCACTTGAGGCGTATATGTATAATGCTTTAAGAACACATTTACAAGTGAGCTCTTGGCCCATATGTCGGCCATTAACAGCACATTTAGCCAATGACAAGTCTTTATTGACTTAGTTGTAATTAATGGTCATTAACAAAATGCAATTCATATTCCAATTGCACTTTCCAGCCAACCGGCAATTGGGACACTCTGAATATGTAATTTATACGACCACATCTGGTATCTGAGTCAATTATTATGAAATCCATTTGCAAGTGTAATGACTGACTTTCTAGGAACACCGGCAGTGGAATATTGTGCCATGATTTCTCATCTGAGGTGACAGAGGAGAACTTCTCGTAGAGCATTGAACTGCTTATCTGGCTGGGGCTTTTCTTTACACGATTTCCATGCAAGATTTTGCGCCACTCGATGGCCTTGAGGTGGTGCTGGTTTTTTTCCTAACCATTCGGTGGAATTGAGAGGGGCCGCCTATTAATAGCTAGCTGAGGTAAAACCGCCAAGAGGTCGTACCCAACTGCAGGCCGAGCAATTATAAAATCATAAAATATAGACATACTTTTTGTGTTAAACTGTTTAAGCAAGCCGATTAAGCTGTGCCTGTATAAATATATATAAATATATACACCGAGAAAATTATATTACATTTTTAAATTTGTAAAAGTTACTATTCTGTATGCATTTTTTTTTTAACTTTGCATTGTAGGGCAAAGTTTTGAAAAAGAAAATCAATGTTGAAACTTGCGAAAACGCTTTTCTATAGGATAATAATTCCCTATTAATTTTTACAATATAAAATTAAACTCCAAATGTAATACATTTTTCTCGTGTACCCTTTTGTATGAAGTTCATTCGACAATAGGCTGTGCCAGCTGTGCCCTAGTGTAAATACATATTACCGCAGGGGGGAGGACGAGGTGGACGGACGGCCTAGCGTGCCGCTTGTGCGTTAAGCCACTAAGCAAGAAATATATAGAGGCGTCAAACAGCGAAAAAAGTGCTATCAACCAAACGGCTGAGCCTGGAACCCCAGAGCACACGAACGACATGTCTAGCACCCCAGACAGCGTTCGGGTTTTCGATCTCGAATCCTTCGTTCGAAAACAAGAACAACAAGAAACCGATTTTCAGTCGCAGATCAAATGCGGAACGATGAGGCACGGCCGCGCGTCTGCGCGCTGTGCTCTCGTTTCTCTGTATGTGTGTATATGTGTACAAGCGCTCGCACGTTTGCATGCGTGTGCAAAATACACGGTTGCCGCTCTTCTTTGTTATGTTTTCGATCCTGGGTTGTCTGCGGCCACAGCAAGTGGCGCAGCGACGGCTCATTTGCTTATGACGTCACGACAATGTGAAAATTAGTTTTATTATCGACCATCACTTTTTAATGCCCTATGACCCAAACAATAATCAATTACATTAATAGACTTAATATATGTACATACTTGTGTATTTTT